>VZUI01038977.1:0-108218 GCA_013401135.1 Cettia cetti | reverse complement strand
TATGAAATTGTAAATAATAGACACGTAATAATCTGTATAAAAGATGACGAGTCCCCATACGGGGGGGAGTCCTCGCCTGATGCCCGTGCTGTGAAGACCTTGGCCGGGCACAGAGCAGAAAGAAAAGATAAGAAATAATAAACAACATGAGAAACCGTGAAAAAGAACATCTGAGGACTCCGTGTTGTTTCTGCGTCTGGCCTGGGGCTTTCCAGAGGGCAAAGGACTTTAAACCACCTGAATCTCGGGAAATCACGGGAAACCCACCGAACGAACCTGAGAGGGTTGGTTGGTTTTTTTGGTTTTTTTGGGTTTTTTTAACAGCTGAAATCCATCAGCCAGTTACATCAGGGATTCTGAGTAAAAACTGTTTTAAACCCTAAGCATGTGACTGGCAATTGTGGAGAAAGACTTGGAGTGCTTACAACAAACCAGTACAAGGTACTTTAGAAAAAAACTGCTATTCTTTTCCTGCTCTCTTTCCTCTGAAGTCTAGCCTGGCTTTTAGAAGTAGGGTCTATGCTGGGAGCAAATAGTAATCATTCCACATCCAAGAAAATGAGTAAATCCTCAGGGGAGCTAAGGAACATATGTTAAAGCAATTGCTGTGACTCCTTTTGAAAGGTTACAGAACGCATCCCCCTAAAACCCTGTCATTCTCTGTTCTGCTGACTAACATAGAAACAAGTTTCGGACTCAGTTGCTCTCTTCCATGCCCACCCCCTCACACTCTGCCTTATGCCTTCCACCCCTTCTGAGTACATCAAAGCCTTGGAATTTGTGATAGCACTTTGCTTGAGGCAATGGCTGCTAGCAGGTTCCCTCCTGTGTTCATGTCTTGGTAGGTCTATATACTTATTATCTTTACTCTGTGCAAAAAATCACCAAAACAAATTCATGTGTAAAAATATTTGTTATATTGAGAAATTCAAAAATCAGTTTAACAACACAGAGAATATTTTTCTGATTTGTCACTGTAAATATTAAGCAAGGAACAACTTGTTTGTCTCCACCTACTTTATTAAAATAAAATTATAACACAAGATGTCGTAATGTCTGTTATTCTAGGAAAAAAATAATTTCTTTAAATTGATGACTGAGGTTTTTTCCTTGCTGTTTTGAGCCAGTAGGCTGTTAAACCTGGTGGAAAAACTCCACAAACCACTCAGCAGCTTCTTATATTTTTAGCTAGTTGAATCTACAAAAATGGTCATTGTTCAGCCTTTTTAGTTAGTTGTTCTTGAAAAAAAAGATCTTTGTTAGTAGATATTAAAAAATAGTGGAAGATGTCTTTTTGACTAGAGCTATAGTCTCCTGGACAATTACTGGAATTTACTTTAAAAAGGAGACTGAAAAAGCAATTTTAGATGACAAAAAGTCATAAAACTATTCTGTTTAAAGGTTCTGGAAATTTTTGAATTAAATGAATTATTTTTAAAATCTTCAATTAAAAAGTCACTTTCTTTTTTTCCTAGTTTTCTCTGAGATCTACTTCATTTAAGGCACAGGATTGCTATAGCAGGGACAATATGGACTAAAAGAGGTAAAATAGTTGACTAGTTGCTAACTTTAAAGTTTTAATATTTTCATTCTGAAACAGAATTAAAAAAAAAAAGATATGTGATAAAAAAAGGAAGAAGTGAAGTTTCTGAGCATCCTAATTACAGAAAGGCAGATACTTAAGTTATAGTAAAACAGAAAGAAAGTGTTATTCAAGGCACTGAGCAGTCTCAGATTTCAAAGCAGTATTCACTATTTAGTTTTGCATCTGGCCATCTCTTTGGTTCCTGACCTTGGGCCATCAAAACCAGAGTTTTGAAAGTCATTCAGAGATGAAAATGTAAGGCAGATAGATAGATAAGGCAAATATAGAAATAATTCTTATGTGCTCACTAACACTTTTAAACAAAACATTTAGAATGAGCTTACTGTTTTCTTATTTACACTTCTTAACCTTGTGTTCTTCTTTCATATTCATAAAACATGATTTTAGGCACATCATTGTGGTAAGATGTTCTTTTCACAAATATCATGACATTTGTCCTCCAGGTTGATTTCTATTCACTTATCTCATTAGCATTCCTGCTTGGAGTCTGTCCATGCTCTTCTCCTTATTCCTGTGCCAATTCATGACACCTGGCCACAGTAACATTTCAAATGGTTTAGGATGTGGAATTCCCTAGGTTTAGGATCATTTCAATATGCAGTCAAACTTATGTATATTTGGACAGATGCCCAGGTGGTTTTGAGGCTCCACTCTCATTTATAATTTAAAAAATCCTGAACTACTTTTACCAAATAAGATAATTTATTCAGATTTGGTTCTTCAAGAGACATAGACACAATTATGCAGAAGGGGACACACAGGCAGAGATACAAGAGAGTTGTCAGGGCAGGAGGGACACCAGGGAAGAAAAAACATTGAAGAAAAGAAAAATAGGTACTCAGACCAGGGCAGGAGGAAAAGCAGCCACCCCAGAACAGACAGTGAGGAGGCTGAGGAGGAAGTATGACTGCAAAGGCACTGCAGCTGATGGAGGAACCCACATCACAGCAAAAGAGCAGAACCTACACCAAATTATAACTCCTACATTGCCCCTCACCAAAGCAATCAGGTATAACTTGGGACACCAGGAATAAGAAAGGAAAAGTGTTTCTCAGATATCTGTTTACCTGATGCTTATTTATTTTTCACAACTGGAAATCAAAAATTTGCTAATGGGCAATTAATTAAATTGATTGAAGTTCCCTTCTTGAAATACTTTTTTGTCTCAGGACAGGTCTTCCACCCTTTTGAAATAAAATGTGTAAAACTTTAAAAACTGATGTAATGCTTTCCTTTCTGTAGAATTTTTTTGGGGGGAATAATGGTAAGACCCTCTTTATTACCAATAATTTGGAGCAAATGGTTAAAATGCATAAAAGTAAGATCACTATATCAATTTATTAGACCATTTATGTAATTGAAATAAATGGATTCACTGGTCATATCTATAATTAAACATTATTTTCTTTCTCAGGAATTTGCATTTTTAATGTGTAATACCCTCTCTATCTTTATCTCATCTCATGGGTAGCATTTATTTTTACAAATTATAAACTTCCTCTTTCAATGTGTGAATTATTTTTGAGTATGTAAAAATAAATCAGTTAATGAATTAACTAGATTTTTAAAATTAGACACTCTCAAAGATATTTAAATGTTCTTCGGTTGGAGTGTGCTTTCATAACTTGCAGCAACATGATAGACTCCCCAAACTTGTTGGCCAGATACTTCAAAAGAAAGATTCTTTTTGATCTAACTAGTATTTATCATATATTTACTGTAATCTCCTGTATTTATCTGGTAAACACAGGCTTTCATAGAATTTTGTGGGTTTGTTTTTTTCTTTATGTGCTTGACCTGTTCATTCTTTTCTCTGGTTACTTTTAGAATTACTTTAGAAGCCTTACCTTTGTATTTCTGGAAATACAGCCTCCTGTTGTACCACTATTTTCATATCTATTCATATCTATTGACTAAGCCAAAGTTCTAACATGAAGACATAATTTTATGTGTGTTTTTTTTAAAAAAAAAGCTATCAACAGATTATAAAAATAATGTCTTCTCTGCTCAACACTGATAAATAAGAACTGCTTCATGTGGACAAGACTTATGATAAATGTTTTCAGATAGGGGTCAAGGAATCTCTTGATTAAAGTCAGTAAAGCAAAATGATGCTAGGCAAATGACCTTTAAGGTCAGTGGAACTACAGCCTGGATAGCCAAGAGCATATTTCAACACCAAATTTACTGTGACCTGCTGAAGAGGTCTCCCTGCAGTTAACTTTGTATTTAGTGTCTTGAGTTGATTTATATACAGACTGTTGTAGAGTTCTCTAACAAAATATTTTATATTTATGCTCTTCTTGAGAGTGATTAGAGGTGAACATCTGTGCCCTACACAAATTATGTCATTATGAAATTAACTTTCAAAAGTTCATAAAGAGATATGGTAGCTGCAACAGCTAGCTTATTCATAACAATATGGTGACCCAGATATCTGACAAGCTAGAGTTGTTTACCTTTCTTCTTCTTGGCATGTGTTTCAAACCATGCATAAGGAAGTGCATACAGAAATATGACAAACTATAAAGTATAGACAAAATAAATCTATATTTTTATGGTATTGCTATGTAAGGTGAATGTATTAACTAATGCATGAGATGTCAGTTTGTCAGGAAAACTGGATGACCTACCTGGGTCTACATGCATAAAAGTGCATGATTTGAGAGTTTGACTATATGTATAATTTAAAAAATTGATATTTATCTACTTTTTTTAATCAGAGGAATCAAGGCAAGGATATATTTGTCCTATTCAGCTTTGTAGTTTGGCAAAACAAAAATTCAATAGTCATTTTTAGCAGCTTCCCATTATAGAATGGTTGCACATGTGAAGTATGAAACTTAAGATGAAATATCCATCTGTATTACTTTAACTCAAGCTGATTATAGAATGTGCTGCTTCTGGGAGCCATCTGATTTAGACAATACATAAAGAGAAAGAGATCTGTCACAACACTGCATTTTTTGAGACAGAAATAAAGATAACAGTGGAACAAGGTTAAGGTAAAAAATCCTTGTGACAATATGTTCCTTTCAAAAGAAGTTTATTTGTTTGCAAATTTCTGCATTTAAATGATCACCCTTATTACCAATTTTAAATCTTTGTGACTTTAATTGGAAAGCCTTTACAATGGCAACTGTGCCTATTCATAATCTTATCATATAATAATTCAACATTTTTTAGTGGCACATGCTCATTTTGCCTTTTATTTTGGTTGGTTGCTTTTCTCTAAGCTATTAGTTATTTAATATCAGTGCTTCACAAATTTATTTTTCACAAATAAACAGTTAATATTATCTGTTTCACAGAAGGAAAAGTGAAATAGAAATCTTTCATGTGGCCCCACACTAATTTCAGACAGGGATAAAAACTCAGCTGTCTTTTACCAAGGTTAACTACTGACTCCGTGAGACAGCAGGATTTAATATTAGAAAACTGAACAGCTTGTGTAATGATTTGCATCTACTAAATATGTCTAGAACTCTACCTTTTACATATAGGATTTTATATTATAGAGTTGAGAGGGGAAGACAGTGCAAAAAAAAAGAACCCTAACATTTTAGATTGACTAACTCTTGAATATTGTTCCCAGCTTTAACTCTTACTGTACTAAGAATCTTACAAATTTGGAAGGATACGTGGCAGAGTTTTTGACAAATCTGCGCTACCTTGATGATTATTGGAGATCTTCTCCAATGTATTATCTATGTAAAAAGAGGCTAGTTCATTGAAAACTCACAGCAAATCATCTGTGAGTGAATGAGAGTTGTCACAATTACCATAATAAGGTCCACTCTTTTGTCACACTCCTGTGCCCACTGGGAAAGATTATTACTACAGAAGATAGAAAAAACAATGCCAGCTGTATACATAAATATATTTGCAATACCCTCAAAGATGTGGCATAAAATACATTCTAAATTGAGCTACATTGTGTATGTGTTGGTGGGGTGGGAGAATATCTGGACAAGAAAAAGCAGAACCTGAGGAAGAAAGAGTTCTGCTTTTGTGAGTGCGATGCCATCATTTTGCTACAAGCAGATGCAAAGCCTTTCTTCTTGTTGCAGATAAAGCAAGTGATTAAACAAACAGAGCTGTTTCTCTAAAACCTTTTAAATAAAAATATTGTCAAATAAATAACAAAAAACCCCAAAACCCTCAAACATCTGCAATTTGCCGAGGAATTATTATCACATTATTAGGAGGATAAAGTAGAGTTTTCTTTAGGCACAGCATGTTCCAACAGAAAATTTAGCTTCCTGTGCACAGGCTCTAAAATTGTCTTCAAAGAAAATCTGAGATACAAGTAAAGAAATTTCTATGAGCTGTCACAAAATTCCACTCTGCAGACTGTGTAAGCACTCAGAATGGAGATGCACAGTTTGCTCCCAAAGCTGAGAGAATCAAATGAGTAGTGTGTAGGCCTATGCTATACATGCAGCAAAAAAATAACCAGGTAAGACTTACAATTTGATAAAGGCTCTTTTAGGAAGGACAGGAAAAGAAGATTAGAAAGGGGAGTTTCCCTTTATGTGACACAGCAACTGGAGTGGATGGAGGGAGTACATGGAGCCCTGCCTGGAGTAGAAGGCAAATAGTAACTTTGAAAATGATGGCAAGGTTTTTAATTTAGGAACAACCTTTTCAGGGCCTAAGTAGATTTTTTCCTATTTCTTTTCAGTTGTAATTGCTATCTATTTTATTTTGCCCAAATAAATTAATAGTAAAATGATGAATATTGTCAACACTCTTTACCTTCATCAGTCACAAATACTCAAGACATAGGAATAAGATATATTTTTATTTTTTTTAATTGTTGAGACATAATATTACTTCTTACATTATAGAATTATTAGGTTCACTGCTAAAGCCATCATTTTGCAAAGTTTGACCACTAAAATTTTACCTACAGTTCAAACATACAAATTTTAATTGTAGAGTATGTTGGTTTTTCTTCTATTATCTCTAACAACTGATCATTTTTGTTTTTTCAATTGTATGAAAGCCTTTTCTAGTGCTATCAGAGTTTTCCAAACTTTTTATAATTTTAGCTCTGCCTTCTGAATTTTTTAAAATTTGACTTTCTTTTCAGACAAATGTGATATGAAAAATGAAAACAATTTTAGGAATTTATTTTTATATGGATAAACATGCAAATATTGAATTACAATAATAAAATCTATGATTTGCACTTAAACCAGCATTACATTTCAATGAGTAACACCTGAAAGAAGAAAGTATCATTAGCTCCACTGAGTTTCACATAGCATAAAAAAGAAGAAATTTTAGATTTTTCTTTAGATAAAAATATACATAAAATTAACTGTTATATTATTGTTTCTATTCTTGTAAGGATTTAAGAGTGAGAACAGATGTGACATACATCTATGTTTAAAAACATCAGTCTGATGTTTTGTATTGTGGATAATTTCTTTGCAGTTAAGCTTTTTTAGTACTTCTGACATGTAATGACTACCTGTCCTGTTATCTTTGCTTGAGTGAATGGAAAATTATATAACATCAATATATATAATTACTTGCAAAGTTTTGACATTCTAGCAGGAGTATTTTAACATATATTTCTAGTAATTAAAATATTTATCCATATAAAATTTCAGGTGAATATAATTCATGTGGACATCCGCAGGTTGGATAAATGGCAACCTCTTCACATAAAAGGTTTTTTTAAAATATGATATCCAATTCAGCTGGTTTTTTTGACTCTTACTGCTGACTTGATTGAGCATCAAATGGCTCAGCATCCTTTGTCATGATCTTGTGTGTGCAAAATGGCCAGTCTAGAAAGAGACTGTGTTGTAATTTCCTGGTCAATGCAGAATTGAAAAGTTCTGTTAATAATTTGATAATCCAATAAAGCACAGAAATATTTGAAATAACAATATACAGAAGTTTAGTGACAATAAGGATGAAAACTACCCTCGAAGGGATTACTAGTGACTGAAACACCATTCTGTAGCATAGTGAGGAGTATCTGCACACATATTGATAACATAATCTTCCATCTGTCCCTGTTTTGCTTGACAGGACACATCACATATGTAAAGAAATTTTACTCTTTTTTTTCAAAATATTTGTGTCTGTGGATAGTATCTACAATATCTCTCAAGGTGATCTGTTATCTGCGTTCATTAAGATGGCATCAATTGGTAATCAGTTTTATCTTTGTGAAGATTTCTGACATCATTCTTCAAGAGCTACCAAGTTTCTTTGTACTTACCTCATAGGAATTATGTCAGAATTTATATCATAATCTAGCTATATTTTTATGAAATTGATTTGTACATTTGTGCTTATGGTAGAAATAAAAAAATGAATAAAATATTTAATATCGTTCACAACAAATAATCAGCAATTCTTTTACATAGGCATACCAAGTATTTAAATAGTTGAAGAAGTTTTGTATTGATAGCAAAAAACCTGTTTGTTCAACAGAACTTTCTTATTGATTTTGTGCACAAGGTGTATTCTGAGAAATCACCCGGTCATTAATTTTAGCAGTATTACTAGAAAATGTATTTTTTCATATTTTACACTCCCTTATGCTATGGGACTCTAGTAAAGTATGCCTTGTTTTACCAAGGCCATGAGATACCACTGTAAAATTAATTTATTAATGAGGACTCAAAAGAGACAGGAGGTGGCAGTTAACACTGTGATCTGATTTAAGAATGTACAGAATGATACGAAAAATTGGGGTCGCAACTTTACTTACACTTGAATATAGTACACATCTGGACCAAAATCTTAGTTAATAAAAAGTGAAGCAACAGAAGTGAAAAGGGAAGCAGATCTGTGAAAAGATACTTAAATGAAAATTCTATTTCATAGGGTTTTTAGGGGTTTTTTGTGTTTTTTTTTCTTTCAGCAACTGATATTTGTATGCTGAAGTGTCAATGTGAATAAATTGAACAAAAGTCATTAGGATTAGTAGAAGTGATATCACTAAATGAGGTAATTGTACCAGAGCTGGTCACAGAATCACAGAAAGGCTTGTTTTGGAAGGAACCCTAAGGAACAACTCGTTCCAACACCTGTGCCATAGGCAGGGACTCCTCCCCCTAGACCACATCACTTAGAGTCCCATTCAACTTGGCCCCAGGCACTTTCAGGGACAAGACATTTGCAACTTCACTATGCAACATGTTCCAGTGCCTCATCACTCTCACAGTAAGGAATTTCCTCCTAACGTCTCATCTAGACCACCCCTCTTTCAGTTTCAAACCATTGTTCCTTGTCCTGAAGAAGAATTCTGTTTACCTTCTTTTATAAACCCCTGTAAATACTGGCCACAATGAGGTCTTCCCAGAGGAGTTTTGTATTATTTTTTTCAGGACAAGGATATTCTGCTGGATGTTCGTTGTCATTTTGCTGTCAATATTTCCATTTGAATGCAAGTAACGCTTTTTGCAATGTATGAATATTAGGCAGTCTCCTAAGGTTAAACCACCAAAAAACATTTTATAATGTCTATTTAAATTAATGGCAAAATAATAATTGTATTCAAAAGCAAGATTGTTTTTATCTGCTATTCCACTCCCAAAGGTAAAATTTCTTTCAGTCATTTCATGTATTATTGTATTTGCTATTTTATTATTTCTGAAAGTTAACTATTGACTTTTGTTTACGCAAAATGCAAGTGCATTTTAGAAAATTTGATCTTCCTCTGGATATCTTGATATTCATCACAGTCAGTATCAGTTTTAAAAACATAAACATTGAAGAGAAACATTGTCTTGGTGGCCTTATGATGTAGAAATTCAGTATATATTGTCTCTTAGATAATGTTACATAATAGGAAATTTTTGTTCAAAAAAATCAAACCTGTTAACTATCCATAAAATGTACACAGAAAACTTTTACATTAGAGAACATAATTAAACTTCTGTGTAATTATATTTTAAGTGTTTTTCATGTGTGTACGTTAAATCCATCTCCAATCTGCTATAACTGGCAAATAGGATGAGATGATCCCCAAAAATTAATAACCATAACTAACTAGCTAAGAAGCACAGCTCACTTTCCCTGTTGTCTATGTCACTATTAGCTCTCTGCTCTTGGAGATTATTATTGCAACTGTCATAGAATTAAATGAAATCTATCCAGCAACATCTGGCCCTTCAGAAGAAAATATGAATAATTTCACCAGCTTTTCCCATCTCTGCCTGCTTATTCTAATTATGATGTAATGGAGGACATCAGCAGGCTGTGGACTTGGTGATTAACCCAGGGCAGATGAGAAATAGGTGTAGTGAGATGAGCAAGGAACATAGATCAGCTCAATCAATTATCTTTTTTCTCAAGGCTCTTAAATACAGCAGTGACCTTGTGATGGGAAACAGTAAGTTACACTTGAACCCATTTAAGAGGTCAGACATTTCACAATACATTAAGGAGCTAAATTCATGTTTTTCAATTCAGTTACATAAAAAGTAATATTATGTATGCATATCAAATGTACAAAGTATATATGTCTATGTCTGTGCATATATACATACATATATACATAGATACATAGATACATAGATACATAGATACACAAACTTTACAGACCTTTATGTTTCTAGTACAGTGGTAAGCCTTTAGCTTGTTTACTTGCTTTTTTCATTAATTACCCTACACAGCATTTCCTCCCTTGTTTTGTTCCTGTTCTGATTAAAAATGTCTGCAGCTACTGAAACAATATGGAAAATAATATGACAATATAGTGACTAGGAGAAGAAAACCAAAAAATCTTCAAATGTTATTTCCAATCTTCACATATAAGTGTGGACACATCAACAAAATCAAACTTTTAAAGTATATTCACTTGTATTGCTGGTGTTTTAAAGACTGTGGAACTCATTTAATTCAGATTGCTGAAACATCCAGTTTCTTGCCTGAAAATTTATCGCTATAGAGCAATTGGAGTAATGATTTATTCTGGTAGCATTCTGTGCTGCCTACACTAAATTAAGCAATTTGGTGCAGCCAGACACTTATCCAGAGTGTCGTATTTGGCATGATTAGTCAAAACTTTGTGATCAAAGTAGTTGAAAAAGAATGGGGAATCTTACACACTAACATAGTTTCCTATACCACTCAGTTTAAAGACAAAGTAAAAAACATCCATCACAATAAAGACAAGGAGTAAACAAAGAGAATAAATCCAGCTCATTAAAATGAATAATTTTAAGGGAAGGTGGAAGAGTTTCACAAGGGAAGTGAAAATGCCAGTTGTGATCATCAGAGAATATTTGGGGAGAAAAAACCACCTCAAAGGTTTTTACCATGAGCAGGGCTCTTTTTGCTACTTCAAGACAATGTAACCTTTCAGTCGAATTACTAGATGGAAATAAATGTCATAGAACTTAGCAATTTCGTAGTGCCAGATGCTGCTGCAACAAGTTTTGTTAGTTAAGATATTGAATTATGGTTTGAAAAATACTTTTAAATACAATGATGGAATTTGCTTTCACTTTTTTATTTTTATTGACTTAATTTTTCTGTTATCCATATGGGAAGGTAGCCTTTACTGGAACCAAAATTTTCTCCTCAGGTTTTAGTGGGCATATATAAGCATTGAAGCAATGTTTTTTATTTGCTCCTGTATGTTAGGAAGTGGATTGTCATGTCTATAGCAAACAGGCTAGATTCAGAAAGGAACTCTGTTACCTGCAAGTGAGGAACTAACACAACAATGCTTTGAACTCTTGGCAAGGAATCCAATATCCAGATTAGGTGACAAAATTCAAAGTTTAAAAATATTTAACAAACCCCTTACTTAGTATTGATGTAAAGTCACCCAACAGTATTATGCTAAGGATGGTTACCCAACAGTATTATACTCAGGATATTTTAAAATAATTTTTCAACAATGTAAAGCATATTTAAATACAGGCTGTATTTCTATTCAGGTTTTTTTTGCTCTGTACTTCCTTTGCTTTACATACAATTGAAAAAACTAAAACAAAGAAACAGAAAAAACCCAAGTTCCTCCAACAAACAAAAAACAAAACTAACAAAACAACAAAAACAAAAACTACAAAACCCAGACCAAAAAATTTATCATTATTTACCAAAAAGGACTTCAACAATGAAAGCTCTTTCAGATCTCCTTGAATTTGGTGAGTAACTGATTTTCACTATTTATATTGCTTGCAATAATCAAACTGCCTCAGAAATCTTACATAGTAGAGACAAAGGGCTTCTTTCATCATATTGTCTCTTACTAAAATGAATCTTGGTAATTTCAGGGGTCTAAGAAACTGTGGTCATTAGAATACAACATGGATAAATTACTGTTAGCTTCCATGACTGGCTAGTAGCCTCCATTTCACTGAGATGTTTGCATTTCATTTAATTTACTTAGGCTAATGTGAGAACAGTAGAACAGCTACTGGACCTATTCAGACAATAGGACTGAGCTTTTACCTGCTGACTATTTAAAACATGGGAGAATGACATGCCTGAAGAAAAATATAATGTTGTATTACAAAAATGAAAAGACTTTTTCTTGACTGTATCTGAAATCAGGAATATTGTTCTGCCCTGGACTGTCATTTTGTGGCATTTTCACAAATTTGAAACACAACTCTAAATTGCAGTTCTGTTTCACCTGAAAAGCTTTAGTTATGTATTGCTGTTTTCTTATTCATTAAAGAAAAATACCAACATAATTTATTGTTCTTACTGTCAAGTCAATATTTGCTGAATAAAGAGACTAATAACTCTCTGAAAGAAAAAATGCAAATAACAAATGTGAAGTTATTTGTTAGAAAATTAACTTCTGGAACATTACACTTAGTTTGTGGATACACTTAGTAATGTGGGTTTCAGGTGGGAGGATACCACACTTTTGCAGGATAACAGACTTTTTGCAGGTAAGTCAATTTAAAATTTAAATCAAAAAATTAATGAATAGCCATAAATACAATTTGATGAGACTCAGAAATCACATCTGAAAAAAATTCTCTTTTCTTAATGTAAGAATCCTTATAAAAACCCTGAAGATAATATTGTGTGTTTGATTTATATTTGTGAAGAGGGCTTGAACTTTTGAAGCTTTCCATTTTCTGCTCTCTTTATTTAAGTAATATAATAAATGGTAAGTCAGATAATTATCTGGTGTTTCAGTTAAAGTGAAAAACATGGCAAGAGTTTTTCCATTAAGAGACTCTGGGAAAAAAACATTTTTTTTTTCCCCTCACTTCTTCCTATCTATACACCAAAAAATAAGTTTCACAAAAGATAATAGGAGAGTTTAGTTGGGAAAGGCACAGCTTGAGTTTTGGAAAAACTCTCATATTTGTATCTGATTGGCAATATGAGTTTCTGTTTTGTCACAAATTTTTTTGGTCTCATTTTTTAGTGAAAAGCCCTGCTGTTTATTTCCCACATACAGCAAGTGTTATGTCCCCCTAGGCTATAATATTAAACATCCTGACACACTTGTTTCAGTTCCCTGGATGGTGCTTTAGACTGAAATGGGTTTACTGGGTTTCCTCCAAGCTTCAGTAAAATAATGTCTTTGAATCTTTTCCACATATTGTTTAATTAACATCTAAATTTTTTAAAGAACAAGTAGGAGGTCAAAACTGGGTGTTTTTAATGGAAAACAATAAAGCATTGTTTAAGGTTTAATGAAATAGTATCTTCAGAGTCAACACTTCCCTTACTAAATGAACTTTACTATTTTTTTTTCTGCTGAAGAAGCTAATATATTAATAAAGCTGTGATCTTTTCAGGAATGGCCAAGTCCTTCAAAAAAATTGAAGGTGCATTTGTTTAATTTTAGTTTTGGGTTTTTTACATTGTGTTATTCAATACAAGAAGTGTGAGCTGAATCTACCAAGAACAAAAGCTTTGGAAAAAACCCCACAACCTTTGAACTGAAGGATACAGAAATTTATTTAACAAAAAAGTTTCAACTTTGTTGACTTAAAGAAAGAATAATGCATCCCTCCCCTTCCTCTCAGCTGCCTCTTAGCATATACAACGTCATAAGTGACAATAGAACAAAATGCATCTGCCAAGGACTCATAGGAGGCTGATATTTAGCCAGCCTGGTTGCTCTTCACTATTCCTAGTCTCTAGTGTCCCTGAATGCCAAAACAAGTCATTTAGAGTCAGATAACTGTCCATGTTTGCATCATCTGCAGGTTTAAGTCACCACTCATTGCTTAGGCCAGGTAAGACTATTTTGCCAGCTAAAGATGGTCCTTTAGCTTAGAGCTAAGCATCATACATTACTTGCACGTATTCTTACTGTAGTGTCTTCCCATTCCCAGTATCTACTTCCACAGCCTCCCATAAATTCAGTAGAAGAATGTCTTTGCAGCCACTTTATAGTCTTCAGGAATACGTTACAGAAAATACGCATATGATCAATAAATATGCAAATCTTGGTATTTCCAGAGATGTGAATGTCAGGGTCTTACTGGGTTAATTTTGTTATAAAAAGTGGCAGATATTTGCTCAATAAGTTCAAAGAGCTGACCACTTCTGTACTATCATGGCTTTAGCTAAGGCTACACGAGCAAATGTAGGTCATATTTTCCCTTCCAAAACTGATATGTAGTTGCGAAAATGTCCACTTTGTCTACTGCAGCAACAGATGGTTCCTACTTATTTGAAGTATATGTACTGCCTGCTATCTCGCTTTTAAAAGGTACTAACTTAAGAAGAAAGTAGGGTTTCTTTTATACTTGTGTGGTCTGCTGTAACAACAATAGCAATATTTTCTTGTAAAGGTAAGCACCACTTCAAAGAAATTACATGCCTAATGAGGTAAAATATTACAGGACAGGGTGGTGCCAACCAAAAAGAGAATGAGCAAGGAAAAGGTCACAGCATTTGCCAAAGCTGTATTCTAAGAGCAGAAACACAGACTGACTTCCAGTGTAATTCAGAGAAA
Source organism: Cettia cetti (assembly GCA_013401135.1). Classification (NCBI taxonomy): domain Eukaryota; kingdom Metazoa; phylum Chordata; class Aves; order Passeriformes; family Sylviidae; genus Cettia; species Cettia cetti. Next base: position 93,696 of record VZUI01038977.1, on the reverse strand, counting down.
CATTTGTTTATAAGATCTTCTATGTTGATTCTGTTCTTAGTCTGAATTTGATCAGTTATTTCAGTTTGTGTTTTAAATAAAAAACAGCTGTCAATTTTCTTGTATAATTTGTGGTTTGTTTTTCATGTGAAGTGAACTCTATATGGAAAAGACACAGAAAGGTCTACTTAACAATCTGTCCCACTCAGATTTAATTTAGTAATGAAATTTTTGTAATTTGTTCCATCAGAATCGGTTAGTTCACATTATATTTACAGACCTCAGAAATTTTCATGCAGTTTTCAAACACTTTTCAAAACACTTGATCATCAAATATGCCAGAAAATAAATAAATAGGAAAGAAAAATATAAGTTTTCATGCCATTTCCAGCAATAAGCACTCAGTGATGATAAAAGTCAGTCATTAACATATAGCTGTAGCAATCTGTACAAAAGATGAGTTAAAATAGTCCTCATTCATGTGTCACTGTTCGCTAAAACACTCCTGTATTTCTGATCTACTTCACTACAAGGATGTGCTGCAGGATTTACAAAACGAAATCTTAGATGATTTCCTGAAATCAGCTTAGGGAGTCCTTGAAAATGGAGTTGCAGGCAATGGGTGTTATTAGGCTGCTGTGTGCATAGGTGTGCACTTGGACTCTATCATTCTAGGTCACCACCCAAAAGCACTCTTGTACCTAGGCATCAATTACAATTCTACCCTTCTGTTCCATTACCAGAGCCATGCTAATGCTTACTGAAAACTTTGCACTTCACCTCAGTGCCCAAAAGGATAAACAGTAAAGAATTTCATTGGCTATTCACAATACCAGTACTTCAAAGAGGAGAGTTAGCTCCAGTGTTAGTCGCATTATTTTTGGGATTTATTAATTTTTTTTTCCCAGAGAAATCAATATTACTGCTTTAAAAAAAAAAAAAAAGGGATTCCCCCACTATTATTTTTAAGTCTTTTGCATGCTGTCTGCTCATTTCCCTTTGTTCTAATGTTTCCATCACTCATTTATTCCTTTCTTGCTTACTCTTTAAAAATCACTACTACTTGTGGTCTACATCTTTAATACAGATTTGTGCATTGTTAATGCAGCTGCTACCTTCAAGGATATGAATATTCATATGCAGCTCTAGAATCTCAAGGAGATAAATGTAATTTAGTAAAAATCAAATTTCAACCTTGCTGTGACCTCATCTATGTGTTGCAGTTATCACTGAATGGCTTAACCTGACACCAGATTAGTTGGGCAATTTTATTATCATGTAAAAGCTCCAGCTGAGATCACCATGTGAGGCTATCATACAATTTGTGATCTGCTGCTAATTTGTGCATCTGTTTTATTACTAAAACAGATTATTCCTAACTGCTGATAAAGCAGGACTGAAAAAGAATAAACTGGACCAGAGTTTAATCAACTAGTTATGTAGGTCCTACAGCTGTCACAGACAACATTTTAAATTTTTGTTTCACTATTAAGACCATCCAGAAATATTATTTGAAATATCTAAATAGCTTACTTGATTACCCTGTCATTGACTATTGTAAAATCATCACGGAATCAAAACAGGACCAAGCTGCATGGGAAGATACTTGATGGCAGTTTAAGGCTTTGAGCTCTCTAGCATATAATGAACATGTTCTCAGTCACAAGTCTCATGTTCAGCAGGCCACAGCAAGATTATAGAACAATGTGAAATGCAGTAGTGATATGAGTCAGATATTATGAGAATATAAGAGGGATTCTTGAATGAGTCCAGCGAAGGGGGGAAAAAGCTGATGAAAGGCCTGAAAGGAATATCCTGTGAGGAGAAGCTTAGAACTTTGGACTTGTCTAATTTGGTGGAAGGGAGGCTGAAGAGCAACCCCACTGTTTTGTATACATTCCTGAGGTAGGGGGGAACTGAGTCCCTGGCATCCAGTGATGTGTAAGGTGTGAATGGTTCAAAACTGCACCAGGGGAGATTCGAACTGGACATTAGGAATCATTTCCTTACCAAGAGGGTGGTCAAACACTGTAAAAATCTTCCCAGAGAGGTGTGCTAAATGCCCCAAGCACATTTATGAAAAATGACATGACACAGGCTTGTCTGTCATTGAATTATTGAATTATTGAGAAAAAAAAGTTGAATAATACTATTATGCAAAGAACGAGTATGTTTAGTGTTATATTTTATAAAATAGATATTCAGGAAAAATGCTATATACACTATAAAATACTATGTGGAAATAATAAAGATATGAGAAGTCAAATGTGAAAGAATATTTAAATCTAAGAAAATAATTATATCTTGGAATTCTTAGGAAAGGAAATAAAGAAAAATTTGAATGAAGATTTCTATTTGAGCATATTTTTTTCCTTTTTGCATTCTTCCAAGATAATCTGATTGTGAACGTAATTTGTTTTGTTTTTTTTAAACTATGACATTATTTGATTTCTTAACCAAACTACTTCTTCAATAAAATGTCTTAATGTCCAATCTGTGCTAGGGGAGTCTTTTGTTCTGAAAGACTGTTGCTCCAATAAATTAAGACAGAATGAAACGATAAACCTAGCATGCATTCATAAAAAAATTTAAAAAAAACCCAGTTCTTTCCAGTGTGAGCTCTTTTGTGCAATGAAAATGTGATTTTATTCCCTTATATGAAAGCTAAGCCAATAATTACATTACCTAGAATATGTCAGAACATTTTTCAAGACATTTTAAAATTAACTGTCTGGATTTATTTACACATTGTAGTATATTCTCTAAATCTGATTCTCCTAAACAGCTGATTTTGATACAAAGTAATGGTTTTCAGTAGAATAAATTGAAAAACTTGAGCTGAAATATATTTTATAATATTAAACAGAAAATGAGATATAAACAATAATTAAATTTACAGGGAAGAATTTACAATTAAGTACTGGCCACCACAAATCCTCTGACAGAAGCAGAAATTTTGCTGCACAAAATGATTACTTTTAGCCAGTGGTTGCTCAGCACTGCCAGATACAAAGAACTGCAAAGGAACAGGTGTCAAAATAAAGAGAACTGGGAAGTCTTCTAAAGGAAACTATGACCTGAGTTAAATTAACAATGACCAGAATATTTATTTGGCTTGTCTAAGAATGTTTTGACAGTTATTCTTCATCAAATCCTTCCTTATTTTATGGTCTCTCTCTTTTCCTAAATTTTTAGTGAAGATGTGTAAGCATGATCTGTATTGTTTGAATAATGCAATGAAGGTTTTATGCATTCCACTCAAATGTTAAAAAGGTCATACTTCATTCATACAGGACTGTATTGCAATTGATAGAGGCAAGAAATTGCAGTGGAATATTTTCTTTTACAATTTTCCTTTTAATTTTCTTTTACAATTTTCCTTCTAATTTTCTTTTACAAATTTCTTTTTAATTAACTTCTAGATCAATCACCAGAAATCATAGCTACTTTGTTCTTTCTGTCTCTGGATATGAGAGTGAGACAAGATTTTCAGCTACACCTCTTACAGTTCCTGAAAACAAGTTCTTGAATGGAGAGTTTATTCATTAGGGGTCACTGGACTAACCAAAAAGCCAGGACCCTGGAGTGCACTTTATTGTACAGGTACGTTTTAAAGCAGATGTGGAGACTTAGAACTCTTGGTTTTAGTATTTTAATATTCTAACTTAGGCACTTTTAAAATTCTATTTATATGGCTTTATAATACTCTTTTTAGTACTGAGTGTACTAAATGGATAAAAGTAATACATACACATAGTAATAGAGCCTATATTTGTGTAAATGCACTTATTCATTTCAGAACTAGACTTTATCCTGAACTGCTTAACACCTCTCTCTACTCAATCCTTCAATGATTTGGGCAAAATTCTGTAAAAGTGCAGAATCTCTTATGAGATATTGAACTCAACTTTATCCCTGGAGATTTGCTTTATTTGTTTCATTGTCTTCTGGGGAACACATAATTCCAAAATCTAGCTGTTAATAAAAAGTTGAATTGGCATTTTTACTTTATGTATTGTCATATATATATTCTACCCTTATTTTTATTATTTTAGTAAATGATGAAATTTGCTAATTTTTTCATTTAATACCATCAAGTCTTCTAACTTAATTTACTTTCTCTGCTTTATATTTCTGATGCAGCATTTAATGGCCTTCAGTAGACTCAATTTTCAAGTCAGTAGCCTGACTATTTTTCCTAAGATGCTTGAATAACAAATTTTAAAAACATTCCCAGTTGCACATAGGTGAAATTGATGAATTTTAGCACTGTGATATAAAAATAGAAGCACCACAAAAAGTTCAGTAATTGGCAATCCTTCCTAGCAGTGGAGTGTCACATACTATCATCATGTTTTGAAAGCATCTTTGTGTATAAAAATGCAACATGTTTACTAAAATTAAAACAATGAATAAAATAAAATTAATAAGTTTTTTGTTTCCTTATGAGAATTACTTATGCTTTATTTCCAAGGCAACCATTCAGCATTTTTAAAGGAAACATTGTAAACAAAATATGTCAAGTAAGGTACTCCAGAACATTACTGATCATTTACAGTCATCCTCAAATTACAACCATTCAACATCTTCCTCATTTAAATGAAAGTCAAATCTAAAGCAGATATTTCCTGGTACTGCATTACTGAAATATATGTGACATTAAACTTCTAGCAGCCAAAACTCTTTGAGTATTTTCAATCACACAAATGACTGGTTCAAGCAATTTCTTACAGTTAAATGAAATTGTTAATCTGTTATTGATTAATGTATCTCTCGAAAGATATTTCTCTCTTAAGCTGTTAAGCATAAAGACAAAACTAACCAAAGCAAATAACTTTTCTCATTAACCTGTTAATTATGCCATGTTATCTGAAATATAACTGAATTGAAAACTCAAAAAATGCCAAACACTGTTTTAATCTTAAGTCATCTTTGAATATTGTTTATTGAGCAATTCATAATTTATACTGGGTTCTAGTACCAAAATTAAACAAAACAACAAAGAAATAGTTACATCCTATTTTTCTTAGTATATGATTGATTTGTGGCTTGTGAAACTCATAAGAAAGTTTCTTCTTTAGTAAAGATTTTGACAATGTTTTCCCACAGAATTCTCCTAGAGAAACTGGCTGCTCATGGCTTGGGTGGGTGCACTGTTTCTTTGATAAAAACTGCCTTGAAGTCCACGCCCATAGAGTAGAGGTGAATGGAATTAAATCCACTTGACAACTGGTCACAAGTGTTTTCCAGGGCTCAGTATTGGGGTGAGTCCTGCTACATATCTACATAAATTATCTGGGCAAGAGGATTGAGAGCACTCTCAGTAATTTTGCAGACAGCACTAAGTTAGAATGAGTTTTGGTCTTCTTAGTGATAGGAAGGACCTGCATAAGGATCTGGAGAGGCTGGATCTGTGGGCTGAGGCCAAATATATGAAGTTCCACAAGGAAAAGTGCTGAGTCCTGCACTTGGGTCACAACAACCACATGCGGTGCTGCAGGCTGGGGAAAGAATGGCTGGAAAAGAACCCGGGGGTGCTGGCTGACAGCAACTGAACATGATGCAGTTTGTGCCCAGGTGGCCAAGAAGGCCAATGGCATCCTGGCTTGTGTCAGCAATAGCACAGCCAGCAGGACCAGGGCAGTGTTTTTCCCCCTGTACTCAGCACTGGTGAGGTCACACCTCAAGTCTTGTGTGTTCAGTTTTTGAGGCACCTTGCTATGACCTACCCCAGAAGGCACATGTGTGGGCATTTTGATTATTATTATCTATAGCAATATAGCTATGTGAAAGAATAAAAATATTACTTAAGAAAATGTATCATGGAAACGAAAGAGAGAAGGAGAGAAAGAGAGAAAGAGAGAAAAGGAGAGAAAGAGAGTGAGAGAAAGAGATAAAGAGAGAGAGAGAAAGCAAGAAAGAGAAGAAAGAAAGCAAGAAAGAAAGCAAGAAAGCAAGAAAGCAAGAAAGCAAGCAAGAAAGAATTAAGACCACCCTTGGATTTCCTGAGGAGGCTTGATTGTTTATTTCGATGTCTGTTGTTTGAAGTGATGATCTTGAGCCATTGAGGCTGGATAAAAGCTAATGAAACCCAAATTCAATGGGTTAATATATGTTCCAGCTGGGTGGGATCACTCAGGTACCTCCCTGGAGGGGGCAGCTTTCAGTCCTCTGGTAGAAGGTCTCAGAAATGAGGCTGAGGGTGCTTCCAGGGTCTTTGATGATTTATGACTCCTTCTAAGACATGACAAATTCCACTCCCCTGAGTTTAGTTGAGCAAGTTATGCCCTGTCACAAAAGATGAATACTCTCAGGTCTATTTGTGAATATGACCCTCCCTGGGGAAGGGCAGGGGTGTAAGGGAGGACAATTGGCATGATAAAAAGCACTATGCCACCTCCTGGTATCTGCCTCTAATCTTGGGCAATTTTTTTGAGTCATTAATCATTGACATTTCCATCTTTCACACCCCTCACTACAAGAAAGACACTGAGGTGCTGGAGAGAAGGGTGTTCAGAGAAGGGCAGAAGAAGCTGGTGAAGAGTCTGGAGCACAAGTCATAGAAAGTGGCTGGGGGAGGTGAGGAAAAGGAGATCCAGGAGGGACCATATGGTTCTCTGCAATCACCTGAAAGTTAGGTGTTGTAGTTAGGTGGGTGCGAGACATTCTGTCAATGTCACATACACTGTAATTTGCCCTGGAATCCCTTTTCCTGTATTTTTGAGGGAAAATGAAAATGTAAAGTTATAATTAAAAGTAATATAAATTATGTTTTTAGGCGATCTTTGAGATTATAAGCATTTAAGTAAATTCCAAACATTTTTAGGTAAAGGTTTGCAGTCTTTTGCTGTGATCCCTGCAAAAATAACAATTCATTTCAGAAGGACATAATTAACCCAATAAGCGTATTAACAGAAGAGTAAATGTTTCTCATTTACTCAGTTAGGACATTTTTTCATCCAGTATCTGTAAATTTGATAATATTTTTAATAAAATTATTTAGAATTGTCCCATATTATTTCATAATCTTATATGTTACAGTATATAAGATTGGTACATTCTTCAAATTCTGTTCAAAAAATCGGAGAAAGAGTAAAATTAAACATTCAGCAAAACTGAAATGCAAGCATTAGTAGAAAATGACATAAAATTGACTCTGTTTTATAACTAAATATTGAAAGTGTGAGTACAAACCTAATCTGATTTTCATTGCTACATAAACTCTTAGTAACTTTACATGTAAGCACTTGGCTTTGTTGAATGTTTTTTCTTGTGTGTCAAATGTAAGACATTTCCCATGCATTATTAATTTCAGGAGCTATCAGGAGGTTATAGGTCTCATCAATTGTAAATAAGATATAGAAAAACAATAGGATTTTTTTTTTAATCTCACATTGTTTTGTATTTCGTAAAAGAACATTCTTATATGTGTGTGGGAAAACAGATTTAAACAAATAAAACATATAATGCAGGTTTTAAGTGTGGTGGAAGGTAAAGTAACAAATACCCTGTAATTCTTGGCATTAAACTCTCTTCAGAATACCGTGGGGCATCATTACAGATACAATAACTCCAGGATATGCCTTGTTGAGTGGGAAGCTTAATTGGCTCTGAGCAAAGAAGAACCTGTAGGGATGCAAAGATAGAAACATTTGTGGGGCATATCTTGAAAATAGTCTCTTACAGCTCTCAGTCAGAGATTGAAGGAAACATTTGCTTCTTCATGCTCTTCTGTCAATAAAATACTTGGCTCTAAGCTGTCTTATGGCTTATTCATATTCCCTTTTCCTGATGATAGTGTAAATGCATGGGGTTTTTTTGAGTATACTTATAACTCAGAGATAATTTTTAGTCAAAGAATCACGGACTATATAGAGTTAAAAGGGTCCCCTAAGGATTACTGATTCTAAATCCGTGCTTCTCATAGGAGTACCTAAAACAAAAGCATACAACCAAGGCATTGTCTAGATGCTCCTTGAACACTGATGGGGTAAGTGCCATGAGTAATTCTGTGGAGAAAAGATGCAGTCCCAGTTCTTGTTGCAGAAGCACTCCAACAGTTTGCCTCTGTAAGTCTCCAGACACAGCCATGTTCTGGCAGTCTTACTGGGAACCACTTCCTGTAAAGGTAAGGTTGTTCAAGTAGCCACGTGTCCTAAGACACAGTAAACTCAGACAAATGATTTCTGGCTTTTTAAAACGTAAGTTCTCCTTTCTTGTTATGTCCTTGGCTGCCAAACCCAACAAACTAATCTCTGAACTACATCTGCAGTTGCAATGAAGACACATACTGATGTTCCCCAAAGTTAAGACCATTAATAAGCCTTTCTAGGCACTTACTTGCAAAGATGATGCTCAAGGATCTGCTTCTTGGATTTCTTCTTTGAACTTTTTATCTGTTTTCCAGTGTTCAGTAGCACTTGTGAGGAGACATTTTCATAACTCATCTATGACCTACATTTTGACTCTCATACATTTAAAGAGTTATTGTAAATTTGTCTCTCTGCAAAACTGAGGATGACAAGCCCATGTCAAAGACTGAGTTTGAGAAAAAGTTTTTAACAGTTCCAAAAGACTTCCAGTAGCCCTAATTCATGAATAAAATGAGTAACAGAATGTTGAGACTGTTGAGCATTTCAGAAAATCTTGCTCCTTTTTCTAAAATATTGAAAGTTTACAGGATATCAATAGTCTTACAGCTACATCAAATGCAGAAGGTACTATAAGAACTGTTTCTTCATATACTCCTACAAATCTCTCAGGAATTTAAAAGATTTCCTTGACTTATGAGGCTTTAAGTCTCTGGATAAAATATCAAATAAAATGCAGAGATACAGTTTATGAAAGATTGAGAAGGGTTATAAAATTTGATTTACTGTAAATAATTCATGATGCCCTTTGCCGCACTGTGAAATCCTTTTTGGCAGTTACAGTTTTGGTTATAAATACTCATGCAATGAATACAGAACAGAATTATATTACACAGACAACAAGTTTTCTAACTGATTGTACATGTGTACTAGTGATATGTGTTTATTACAAGATGTAGCAAACATTCCACTTAAATGTATTGGAATGAAGTAACAACAAATTAGGGATGAGCTTGAAAATAATATCTTATTAATTTTTAAAACCTTGAAGTTTATATTTGATCTTCTAGACAGTGTTCAACTCCTGGAAAACACAAAACTGTTGTGAAAATTCAGAAACCAGACACAGTGGTACCTGTGAAATTTATCTACCATATTTTTGCACGTTGTGATTCTTAAAAGTTAATACTATGGACTCTTTGTCTTGTTACCTGTGATGTATTTGTACTATTGCTAAAAAACCCCCAAACAACAAGAAAAGTAGAAAAACCTATCTTTCTTGTCTTCATTTATCCATCAAAATGAAATAAAATTTGGAATTAAAAATGAAAGGTTTACAAACAGTGCATAAAACCCCCAACAACTTGAGGGCGTATTAGGATAGAATAAATTAGAAAACTTGGATGAACTACTGAAAAATGACTGCTAGCTCCATTGCCTTCTGTAGGGTTAAAGTCTGATGTTATTTATGCCTTACAGTGGTATTATGAACGAGCAGGGATCACATGACAGAACATGTGCTCAGTAAAATGTGGTAAAGGAGATTAATGAACATATTGATAAGATTAGAGTGGTGGGAAAAGCACTAGAAATGTGAAAGAATACCTTAAATCCCTTAGGGGATGTGAAAACATGGATTTGAAGAATGCACTGCAGCATCAAAATACATACTATATATACATAAATATACGTACATGTGTAATAACAATATGAACTGAAGTGTCAAAAAAGAGGGAATACATACTAAAATTCTGCTTCCAGTACTTGAATTATTAAGCTATGTGAATCTCCTTTTCCCCTTTGCTTAATCTTCTGGAAGCTGAGGGAAGTGAAGAGTTATTTCAGTCTTAGAACATTGGTCCTCTTGGGAAATTTTTTAGTAATACAAAATATTGCCATGCTCCAAGGAAAAATTTTCAATATATATATATATATATATATTTAAAATGCTTATTCAAACAATACTGATGTTAACTAAAGCGGTCAGTTGAAGCAGCACTGGAAGTATGTAAAACAGTACTGGTGGGAAAATGCTACCATGTACACATTATATTCTCTTAATGAGATGTGATTGGCAGAAATTTAGATCCATCACAACAGAGCTTCGCACATAAAAATCCATCATCAGTATAATACAGGATTTTAGTTCTTACACAAGGACTTGCGTAAAACAATGAATTGCCTCATTTATATTCAAAAATATACCTTTTCCATTCATAATAGCCATATTTTGCCTCATGTTTCCTGTTATTTGAAAGGAAGCACACTTTTTCGTTGCACACATCTGCAATGAAAAACATCTCTAAACAAGAAGAAATTATGATGCTGTTTCAAAAATTTTTAAAATTTTAAAATTATGTGCTTCTGTTTATTATTTGCATGGATGTGGTGATTGTGAAGGAAAACAATGCCAAAGTTATTAACACAGTGCGAGATTCACCTGTCATTTCTAGTGTCAAGGAAAAGAGTAACTCAAGACACACAAGAGAAAAATGGAGACAAGTTACATAATTACTAATATATCTCCTGTAGGATTAATGTACCACATGACAGATCTGCTTGTAGAACCTACATAATTGCAGCTGATGCATACAAAATCCTTTTCTATTTTATTCTTTGTCCTCCTGTACCAAATTTAAGAAAGGTAACTACAGATACTGCAGTTCTTAAATCTCTAAGATCAAAGAATAAAATAAGGTAATAAAAGAGCAAAACTCATGGTCTAACCTGAATATGAATCTGAACATCTGAAGTTGAAGGGTGGTAGGCAGCTCAAGTCTTTGCTGCCTTTCAATAAGTAGACTTTCCATTCAAAGCAATAAAAATATTTTAAGGCCACTTTTATATTTACTAAGTGCTAATTTAGGCAGATATACTGAATCATCCTCTAGAGGATCCTATCATACTCTGGTATCTAATTTGGATTCCTGCTGTTTAGATTTTTTTTTTTTTTTTGAGGTCTTGCATATGTGTCAGCAGTGGATATGGATGAAAAATGAGGACACTGCTCTGCTAAATTTTTACACAGTTTCCTTACACACAGACTTCCCTAGATTCAACTGGAGGAAGTGTCCCTTAGACCAGTGGTACACAATCTAGTAGAGTTACTGTGATGAAGTTTAGTATACACCTGCAGCCCTGAAGCCTTTTTAAGATGGAACTTTGCTGCTATCACCATTGGCATTTGAATAAGAAACAGGAAAACTTGTCTATCTCAGTCAGAGCGCATTTAGTCTTTCTCAGAGGAAACACCAATGTTTCTACATATATGCAAACATATGCGCATAGGTGCATATACTGGAGTGGATGCTTTCTGTATTCTGGCCGTCACAGTAACACCCTCTGTCTCTGCAAGCTCTGCTGTAAGCCCCCTGCCTCTGGCTCAGTGTTCTGGGCGCCACAGGGGGTTTAAGGACCAGTTCAAATGTAGCTCTGCAGAATGACTTTTGTTTCAATTTATGAAAAAATTACAAACCTGTGAGAAAAAGCTATGGGAAAGGAGGCAGAAGAATAAGAAAGGTAAAGTTATGGATAAGGTTAGGAATGTTGAGAGAGAAAGACAGTTATTAGCTCAAGGATTCCAAACAGAAGCACCAGTGTGGAAAAATATATAATCCTACTAGAAAGCCAAAACAAAACAGCGGTGGCTAGTTGAAGTCTAGCTGTGTGGTTGCTGCATCTCCAGGCCTGCACCACAAATATCACCACTGATATCTCTATAGGGAATGATGGCAACTCAACAGCAGTAGGGATTGTTTCAACAAATGATGCCTGCATGGCTAAGAATGATCTTTAGGTACCTTTGGGCATGAGAATGATCAGTCTTTTGTGCATGGTAGGCAACTAATAATTGTTTCATATCCTTAAGTTATGCTGGCAGGGTCTCTTTGCACCTGGCTAATTATACCCTGACAAACTGAACCAGAAGAGGGGAGGTAACATTTAGATGTAGTAAAAATGTCAGGTTTATAGGAAGGAGAACACAAAAGAGGCTGTAGTGTTCTGGTGTCATGGGATTTTTATTTTTTAATTTTTTTTTACTTTATTTTAACCAGTCACATTAATATCAGAAGAAAGAAAGAAAAATAAGCAAACAGAGCAGATATTGAGGTAGGGAGTGGTACTGAGTCTTTACAGTCTTTACAGACAATAGTCTAGGCACCTTCTTTTCCCTTCTTCCAATTTCCTTCTAGAGTTCTTTTCTTTCAGTTTATGAACCCCCAAAATTTTGAAGGTGAGCATAGAAGCTTTATAAGTTGCACAAAAAAAGTATCTGGTGAAATAAGAGAATAATCTAAGTTTTACCTATCTGGTTGCAATTTCATACTTCAAAAGTGTTATGCACTGAGGTTGCATACAAAGGATACTTATTTCTAGACCATACACAGAACTCAGGTTTATGTAGGTAAAACTTCTTTTCCATTCTTTTGTAAGAAAGAGGCTGTGTGAAGGTGAAATAACTTTTTTTTTTTTTTTTCTCGGTATTCTTACCTTGTTTCCAAGGGTGATTCATTTCTGGTGCAAAAATGTCACATATAGTACAGTTAAAATGTAACATGAAATTATGTCATTTCAGCTTCAACTAGACAGCTGAATGAAGAGTGCTTTTCAAAAGTGTCATAAAAATGCATTCAAATAAAAGGCAATTTTGAGGGAGGGGGAATATGTTTCTACTGTCAAATAAAAATAAAAAATAAAATAAAATCCTTATCCTTGAATTTTAATAACTATTGTTGTTTCTGATATAAAGCTTCAGATGTTATTTAGAACAAATGCTCAGTTTCTTCATAAGATACATGATTTCTGAAAATCCTAGGTTTATATTAGTGATCATCAAAAATCCAGGATAAGAACAGTATATGTCAAAGTTTTGTAATGTCTTATCATGTCTAAAAATGATATAAATGTCCCAGAAATATCAAAATCATTAGAAAGATAATGAAAGAGTCATTAAACCTTGAGTCTTTCACTTAAGAAAATAAAACCCAAACTCTTACTTTAAACGTCTGTCAATGCACAATGACTTTTTAATTACAAGAAAATAATGCTTATTTTAAAATTGATTTTTTCCTTGATTTTATTTACTAAATTAAATAAAATTAATAAAATGTTGTGGTGCTTTGACCATGGCTGGATGCTAAGTGCCAACCAAAGCTGCATTCTCATTCCCCACCTCAGCTGGACAGGGGAGAGAAAATATAACAAAAGGCTTATGAGGTAAGTGCAGAAAAAGCTCACTCACCAGTTACAGTCATGGGCAAAACAGATTTGAGTTGAGGAAATTTAACCAGTCAAAATCAGAACAGTACAATAACAAGCAAAACAAATTCTAAAAGCACCCTCCTTCTCTGCTGACCTTGGAGTTTGCACAATTCTTTCTCTTATATATTCTCACTCCTCTCTTTTGTAGCTTCAGTTACTTCTTTTCAAAACTTCTTTTTTTTTTTTTTTTTTTCCCTAAATATGTTATCACAGAGTCAGTACCATTTTTTTCTGATGACCTCAGCCTTGACCAGTGGTAGGTCCAAACGAGATCCAGCTGGCATTGTCCTTGTTGGATCTGTGCAAAACTTCTGGCAGCTTTTCAGAGACACACCTTATTGCCTCCTTACTACCAGAACCTAGCCACACAAACCCAACACAAGTGGCTCTTAAAATAACAAAACTAGATCAGATCCTAATCCTTAAATTTTCAGGGTATCTCTGATTTGTATAAGAACTGATTTTTATCTTTCTGGCAAAAGTATTTCTTTCTCTTCCCTATTTTACTCTTCTGCTTTTGATATTACTTTTTTTTTTTTAAAAAAAAAAAAAAAAGCAATCAATTACCATTTAGGAATTTTAAGCCTAAATAATAATTATTCACCTTTCAATCCAAATAAAGCAGTTTTTATAAATTTAATTGATAAATAAAAGCCAGGCATCTGGGGAGGAATAACCCTATGCAACAGAACAAGCTGGGTGTCAAATGCCTGTGATGGAACCCTGTGACACAGAAGTCCATCAGCTTCCTCGGTTGCATTCCCTTCTGTTTGTTTGTTTGTTTTTTTGTTGTTTACTGGGAGGGTGGTCAAACACTTGCACAGGTTGCACAGAGAACTCTGCAGTCTTCAACCTTCAAGATGTTCCAAATCTGTCTGGATATGACACTCAAAAATCTGTTCTGGTTGTCTCTGCTTTGTTAGGAGCAGGTTGGACTAGGCAGACTTCAGAAGTCCTTTCAAACCTTAGTGATTCTGTGGTTTTTTGTGTTTCTGTCATCCTGTTATTTTATGAGAAAAAATAAATTAATGCTGATCTGAAGAGAAATTAGACTTAAAAACAAAACCAAAAAAACCCCAACAAAACTATAAAACCTTTTACACAACACTCATCCTTATTAAGGACACTTCCCTGTCTGACCATCCAGGACCACTCTGGCAGTCACTTTAGCACCATCTGAGCTGGGACTGAAGCCTCTCTGCCACTACACACCCCACACTCACAAAATCATACCATTTCCTTAAGGACTTGACCCCAGGTTTCCCATAGCAGAGTCTCAGATGTCCAGATCCTTTAAAGAATTTGATTATGGTGCAAAAACTAGATTTAAAAAACCCCAAAATATCAGCTTGAGCTGGATGCCTTTGGGAAGGGACTCCCAAAAAAAAGGAACCCTATGGCTTTTATACCCCTACAGTCTAACTGCAGTAATGGGGGTGCTGAGTGGGTTTAAAGTCTGTGTTCTGACACAGTTTTGCTTCCTACTTTCATAATTCTTAATATAAACTATTGTGTGTGTTGTGTTTTTCCTTTAAATACTGTAAATGATGGTCTTGTTTCTTACTGCATTACAGGAACATCTAAATGTGTGCTGACACATTCCACACATTTCACTGTACATCTGCCTTCCTTACATTAATGTTAAATACTTGTCATGCAAGATCAAATTATCCTTGTAAAGTATTATTAGATTATTTGTCTAGAATCCCAGAGTATCCATGATCTATTCCTCCCATCAGCCCATTTCTCTAATGATTAAAGAAACAGAGGTGATGGGTACTGATTTTGCCAGAGAAGAATAAAATTCTCCACCTAGCAGAAGTGTGGTATTGATGAACCTTGTGGAAACTTTCACAGGATCCATTTACTATATCGGGTGAAATTCAGGGTCTCAAAACAAATATCCTTGGATTATGAGTCTTGCCATGACAATGGGTTTGAACTTGGAGACTGAAAAGTAAAACTCCGGTGCGGAAGATTCTCTTGTTCTTCAATCACTTTTTTAGTGTTCAAGGCCCTGCAGCTCATTTGCACTGGAAATTCATGTTTACATATGCATAGCATATGTGATTCACTGAATGTTGAAACATAAGCTACAGCATAGACATACCACTAAATCACTGTGAGAGCTTGTAGTTCCCTCACTGGAATTCAGAACTGGTTGATGAGCATCATAACACCAAAATAGTAGATTTGAGGAAGAACTGCATTAGAGAGTAATCTATGACAGATGGATCACCCATTGCTTAAAGAAACACACGCGAACACACATATATATGTTTATTTATTTTTTTTCCTATTTTAAACATCTGAACAGATGTCTTTACTGCTGTACATTAGGTAAATAGCTGTTTGTAGTCAAATACTATATTGATCTCTGATTAGAATGTATTCCCCCAAGAGACTACAGAGGGTATTATTACCTGTATTATCCCCTAAGAGAAAAAGACCCCAAAACCATAGACTTAGCTTCCCTGTCCAGTCAGTAAAGCAAGATGAACTCAAAGATATTTTCCTTTCCTTATTATCCAAAGATATAACTCTCTCACTCCACTTTAGCTCCCATAGACTCATCTATTCTACATCTAATCTTCAGGTCCAATACACTTCCCCATTTGTAGCGCAAAATACCCTTTGGTCATGAAATGGTATCATAGTGCATGTGCCCCCCAGTAGGGTATGTTTCTGTTCAGTAGTATTGTTTTTATATCTATTCACAGGAGATATGGTACCTATCTCTACGACTACCAAATGACCACGGTCTATTGCATCTATAGATGGACGATTAGAGAAATGTTTACAACACTTCCCATTAGCGAATGAGAGTTGGGATTAAAGGGGATTATTAATTTCTTGTAGATTGAGACAAGAATAGCAGGTACGTCAGGGGGCAAAGGTTTGGGGTGTGACTGGAGGCCATACAGAGGTAAGCAGCACTTTTCTAGGACAAGGAATCTTATTCCTGGCTCCTGGAGATAAGCTCAACACAATACTGTGTAAGCAGGGGAATGATCTTGAGAAATGGACATGATCTTGTGGGGTCAAGATCATCAGAGTACTACAAAGGCCTCCAACCCATTTCCAAAAACGTCCAAGAGAACAGTCTGTGCAAAATAACATATTTACATAGAAAGTGAGAAACTTATCTCCAGAGCAGGGAAACTCATCTTTAAAAAGGTACCCCCCACGAAGCCTGGAGGCTTGTGTGCACCAGGAGCCCTGATACCCCATCAGGTGCCAGGATTAGTGATTTCTCTTTCTTCCTTTCTTCCTTTTTTTTCACCCTATCTTTAATCCATCTCCCTCTGTCCCATCCTTTTCATCCTCCCCTTTCATCCAAACCCCACTGTCATGTGCTTATATGAGGAGATAAGGGACTAACATATGAATTTATATGACAAGTGTATTATTTATTAAAAAAATCTTATAAGCTTTTGTGGAACCTCTCACTTCTGTTGTTCCTTTTGACCATGAGCATCCACAAATCCTCCATGCTCTCTTCCCGTTAAGGATGGAATACCGCACCTGGTTTAAATTTTTTTAGGCCCCTAAGATATTTAAGAGCATATCAAATGGGGTTATAAGAAGAAATGCAAATGGAAAATGTAATAACAGCAACATGTGACCAATTAGAGCAGAATTTTGATGAGGGAAAACCTTGAAATTTTAAGTTTCTTTGAAAGAATTGGCGTTCTATTCTGTTTTCCAGCAGTTGTTAAAGACTTCAGTCTTTAAATAAAGAAAAAAAAATCACATCAACATATGGGTTGAAATACATATGATGCTGTTCATACTTTGAAAACAAACAAATGGACAAGAATGCAAAACTGAAGTAAATGTGCAGTTCTGAATACACAGTGATATTGCTCTTTTCTTATTAATCACTGTTATTCCAGTATTTTAGGTGTCATGCTGGATTATTTTTAGAAGCTGACTAGGAAATAGTCTAAGCCCTACCTCAGAAAAGCAAGCCATTTCATGCTATATTTCCCACCTTTTTTTTTTTTTTTTTTTTTTTTTTTTTTTTTGGTTGGTTTTATTTCATTCCAGATTTTATTTGATGGCTGTCATTTTACTAATTGAAGTACTTATCATTTTTGGCAAGCATGTACCCTAACCTTAAGTGGCCTAAACTCGGTGAAAATGCTCTAATAGAATGATTATGGTAGGTAAGTTAGCAAATGAGTTTATATCAGAAAACTGAATTTCTATGATAGTACCATCACCCTTTCCATTGGTTAAAACTTCATTAATTTAGGACATTCAAATGTGGTAACACTGAACAAAATTCAAGGAGTGATGCAGGAAAGTCAAAGATTTTCTTCCTCCTCAGTATTAGTAGAAAAGTCATAAACAGATTGAAAGTTCCAAGAAATCTTCAATTGCATTTTCCTCTTCCACAAAGTTCAGTCACTTACAACCATACTTTAAAAACAGTAGAAAGGTGACAAATATGCCTTAAAGTCTGGTGTCAACTTGAACTGAGCATAAATGAACTATTTCCCTTTTCCTCTCCCTTTGTCTCTCACCTCTAGGCTAGATCTGCTGCAGATAAGTGCTTCAGTGCAGGTAATCTCTTAATTGCTGTAATTAAGCTAAATCAAAAAATGTTAACAGCCTAATAATTCTTGTTAGTTTTAAATAAATATAGAAAGGACAGATTCTCATTACCTTTTTGTTCTGACATACCTCCAAGGTCTTACTGTGGTGATCAAGGGTTAAATAATGCAGAAATACCTATTGTTTATACCTGATTTTAAAATCACAGAAACATTAGGATTTAAAGAGTCATTAGGACTCCTAGAGTTTGTCTAGTCCAACCTGCCCCTGGTACAAAGCAGGGTCAGCTGGAACAGGTTTTCGAGGGCATAGTCACTCAGGAAAGTTGCACACTCCATAGCCTCCCTGTGCAACCTGTGCAAGTGAATGTCTCATGTTCTGTCAGTGGGCATCACCGAGAAGAGTTTGGTTTCATCTTCTTCATTCCCTCTTTCCTATTAGATATTTATCCACATTGACAAGTTCCCTGTGAGCCAGTCCTCTCCTCTGGGAGGAGGACTCTCCAGCTGCAAGTCACAACTCTCTGAGCCTTTTTCTATATGTCAGATGTTCCAGTGTCTGAATCATCTCTGTAGACCTGCTCCAGGCTATCCCCAGTGTGCCCTGTTTGTCTTAGACTGAAGAGCCCAGAACTGGGGCTGGAGTTCCAGTTCTAGTGCTCAGCACACGTGAAAGATCACCTCCCTTGGCTTGCTGGCAGCACTGCTAATGCAACCCAGAAGGCTGACAGACTTCTGGGCCACATGATATGAAAAGAACCCAGAATAATCTGGGGTTTTGTTAATAATTTTGTTCAGGAAATAGTGTTTGACTTCATATTTCAATAGGCAGATAATATCATGGGTATATTTTTCTTTGTATAACTTTCCTGCTGCTGGCTAATTATTTGTGTTTGAATTCATTAAGATGTCAGCAAAGATTTTTTTTTTGTAACTGATTTTGGTTTTGGTTTTGGTTTTTCTTTAATCTTTGGTTTCTATGTAAAAGGATTTAAGCTCCATTTAGAGAGATTAGTTTGGTGATTAGAGAAGAGATCACAGACAACTGTGGTTTCCATCATCAGATACTGCATAGATATGGGAGAGTTAAAACCATTAAATTATTAATTTGATTTTGTAAGTCGTTCTTTCTTTATCTGTAGAAGAACTGTGTTTCTTTATAACTATTTAAATGAATTTTAAAATGTTCTCTTGAGTCTTAATCAATGTCAAATCTGGAATTCCCATTGACTTTGAAAGTTAAAGACTCAGATTCAAACTGTGTAGGAATAAGAGGTACATTTCAGACTAGAAATTCTGAAAATTGGCAATAATTAAAAAACGTATCAACAGATGACCTTTGAATTATTCAAGTAAATCAAAGAGTAAATCAAAAGCTGACTTCCAGCTCCTGTATTATTCTCAGCTGTGAGTGTCTTTCACAGAATCAGAGCTTCCATCACCCCTTTTGCACTGTGAGAGCAAAGAACAAACCAAGACTTGCAGAGAGAATCAGGGCAAAGCTTTCTGTTGATCTTTAATTGCTTTAAGAGCTTTTGTGAAGTCACGCATCACAGTGTGAATCTGACAAGAAGTTATGAAGCAAAGGGTGGTCACTTTAGTTGTAGTACATCATCTCTAAGCTGGATACATCAGGCAAAATTGCAGTATATAAATAGCATTGTCTAGCACAATATATCAGTGCATTAATTTTCCAGTAAAAAAAATTTCTGATATAAACTCTTTTGCTAACTTACTTGTAACTTAAGCATAGTGTATACATACTTGTGAAGAGTGGTCTTTAAGTACTTTTAGTACTTCAAGTGGTCTTAAATGGAGAGAATTCTTGTGAAAAGTGGCTTTTAAGTACTTCAAGTACTTTTTAAACATACTATTTCAACTACTAGAATGACAGCCACCAAAATATAAAAGCTAGATTGAAAAAAAGAAAAAAAAAAGAGGGATGGGAAATACAAAACAAAATGTTTCTCATTCCTGAGGTAGGGTTTAGAAAATTTCTTATTCAGCTTCTAACAATAATCTAGTTCAACACCTAAGCTATTGAAACAACCGTGCTGAATAAATAAAGAGAAATATCAATGTGTATTCAGAGTCAGGTATATAATTCAGCATTCTTGTCTGTTTATTTGTTCTCAGAGTATGAACTGCAACATCGTTAAACAAACAGTGCTGAAAATAATGCATAATCACATGCAATGTTTAAGCTTTTCACTTGGGAAATATACTTAAAACATTGCAATTTCAATAAAATTTTTGTCAAGAAATGGAATGTACTTTGGTTTTTGTACTAGCCTCAGCTGGTAAAAACCCACTCTCAAGACAAAAGTCTATCAAGATTCCTGATTTAAAAGTAGGCATGCATGTAGTGTTTAAATTACTTACTAGTACAACTGTAATAGTAGATTGTACAGTTCATTACTGGTCTATGTCTAATTTCTTGAGAAGTTTGACAGTCATAATAACATAATACCATTATACAACACGAAGTGAGAAGATTAAATCATATAAAGCAAAAGCAGGAACCTCTGGGACATGATGCGGATGTATTTTAAGGTACTAAAATTGGATGCATCTCAAAGTACCAAAATATGAGATACTACAGAAAATCACTGCAATTCCTAATAGAGACACTTTGAAGGAGCAGCCCCCATTTTGGCAGAAAACAAGAGTTGTTCTATGGTAACTTAACCCTATAGAGCAATTCACATATTCAGTTTTGGCTCAGGCCCTTATTTTTTACACAGCTATTTTCTAGTAAAAAAGGCTCTCTTGGGAGATCATCCTAAAGAAACAGGAAGGAAAGACTCATAACTCTAATACATGAGCTCTCTTGCTTCTTCTCAACTCTGTGGGGCACTCATGAACTAAGGCAAGAATACTCAATTTCTCATACAGATTTTTTTTCCTGCCTCCTTTTATGAAACCAGAAGAAGTTGCTTTCTCTTAATCTTTTTCAGGGATTTCACAGAAGATGCAAACTGTCTTCAGCTTTTTTACAGGCTTTAGCAGACTGTCATCTGGTGCTGCAGAAGCCTGGCAGCATGTGGGCTGCTTTATAAAAAATAAAAGAAACAGGTAGCTGCTCTGTGCAGTTAATAGCTTAAATGTATACAGACAAAGAAAATTTGCTGTAAGAGTTTTAGGAAAAAAAAAAACAAAAACCTTAAGCTTATATTTTCCTGTTTAATATTACCTCTCCTACTCAGAATTCCCCAGTAAACAGTACTTTACCCAACTTTACTTTAACATTCAACCTAGTTTCCTAAGAAGATACAAATTAGGTTGATGCTCATTTGTCAAAAAAAATGCTATTTTTTTCTGGGTAGGAGTTGATCCTATGTCAGAGTTTCCTGTTTGTAATACTAATTATCTCAGTGTTTTGCCCTTCTGTATATATGCTGACAACACCAAAGATATGATATATTTCTAGGAGACAAGAGACCTAGGTAGAGGCTGTAAAAAGGAAAAAGTGTCAGAGAGAATTAAAGGGACTGGTATGCCAAAGAAAGAACAAGGAAAAGGTCCGGAAATTGAATAAGAAAATCAGGTAACAAAAGAGATAAAGGGAAGGCAAAAAACCCACAACTGTAAACTTTGTTTGGTGAAATACATAAGGGCAGTCTCCCAGGGGATCCTACTGGCAATCTCCCTGGTTAGCTGGAAGCCTGTCTGCCTAAAAGTTCAAGAGCCTGACTCTACTCCTTTTCTGACCTATAATTCTCAAGACTGTGAACTCCACCAATCCATGACTGCTGCAGCCTGGGCTACCTCCAGTCTTTACATTGCCAATTAGCTCTCTTAAGTTGGTGACCATCAAATCTAGTACTGCATTATCTCTGGTAGCTCTATCACCTGCCTTAAGAAATTATCCCCATACAGACACAGACACAAGAAACAAAATTCTCTTTTTTTGCCCCAATCTCTGACTTTTATCCAAAGACTTGTTACCTGCACATGGCGGTTCTTCATATACAGCTCTTCATAGTTAATCCCCATCTTAATGTAGAGGGCAACTCCTCCTCCTCTCCTTTCCTGTCTATTCTCAACAGGCTCTAGCTATTGTTAACCACACTCCAATAATGGGATTCATCCTGCCAAGTTTCAGTAATGACTACAAGGTTATAACATTCTATCTAGCAGCATAGTGTCTTTCAGTCCCTCCTATTTGTTTCTGTAGGATATGCAAAACCAAACCCCTAAAATCTCACACAAAGAATTAAAAAAAACCAAAAAAAAACCAAAAAAAAAAAAAAAACAACCAAACAACCCTGTGTTTCTACAGTTAAATGTTAGATATAATGAAAACTGAACAAACTTCTTCCCTGGTTTGTCTCCAACTTATCTCCTGAAAAATCCAGCAGCATTGGCTTTTAGTTTGAGTTATTACAGTTTGGAAACCTATAGTGGTTGGTGGCTTTCTGTTTGGGGTTTTCTTTGTTTTCTTTGCTTGTGTTTTTCATTTTCATTTTTCATTTTGCTACGAAGGCATAACATTCACTTAAACATTTTAAATACCCTCCTCTTTTGGCAGTTGAAGGTTCAAGCAACAAAGGTAGTACTACACCAAGTAGCAAATACTGTGCTTCGGTAAACCTTCTCTAACTTAGTAACTTCTAGTTCTGGACTATTTCCAAGCTTTTACCCTGAAGAAATTAGTATGGATCCCTGTAACAGGAGAAAAAAAAAAAAAAGGAATTACAAGGTTTTTCAGTTCCATCTAGTGGTAAGAGAAGGTATACATCTCAAAGCATCACAGTCTCAGTAATAACAGTGATAAAAAGGTTAGCAAAAATAATACAAGTTGAAGTGTTGAAAAATGTATAGCTTAAGAATAACAAGTTCTACAAATAAAGACGTCAACCCCATATTTTATGTTTAATATTTTCTGTATGAGAGAAAATAGGTTTTGATATCTAGGACCCCAATAATTTTACAGGAATGAAGGAGCAGCTTTTAAAAGCTTCGTGAGCAGGTACGTTGTCCGTTGCAGTCATGCAGCATCTCTTCAAATCTTATTTTCTTATAATAACCAACTGAACAAAAATAATTAATCCCTCTTTTTGCCTTCACTGGCCTTCAAATATAGTGATGTTGTTTGTCTTTAATTGCAGATCCATGCAACTTCAGTATAGAACATGCAGACTGCTTAAATTTACAAAGGCAAATTAAACTGCAAGATTTCTCATTGTATCTTGTAAACAAATACATAGCCTTTGCAGTGATTTTTTGGATTTTTTTTTTCCTGTAACATTTACCTAAGAAGTATTTAATTTATCTATAAAGCCATCATGTTGTTATTAATATTCAATGTTTTCACACTCTTTAACTAAAAGCAAATAGAAGAAAAAAATGTTAGCCATGTTTCCTTCATGACTGAGATAAGAACATTATAGGGAATATGTGACAGCATCAATCATGAGAACAAGCAGAGACATAAAGTGATCATGTACTGCCAAATTAAATTAAAAGCTGAGACTACTGGACAAAATCAAAATATCCTTTACAATGAAGACTAGACTTTTCCTTTCATGGGCGATTTGACAAAACCACAAATTTATTCATTTTCTCTCTTCCTTGTTGAACGACTTTCCCAAATTAAATAAAAACAAAATCAAAACAAAAACATTTAATCATTAAACAAATCATGATACAGATGTGATTTTTACAAATAAAGAGTATTTTTTTTTCTGCAGTGGTACAAACTTGATTGGGAGAGATAAGGGGGGGAGGGATGGGAAATGGACAACGACAAAATACCGTACCAAAACCAAGTCAGGATATATGATATGAAGAAAAGTAGATAAGTGTTAGTCTTTCACCAGTCAGTTGGGACCCTGATTGCAAAAACTCTGTTCACCTAGCAGTTATCTGTTTTCTATAATCATCATCATATGGGGAAATAAGCTCTTTCAAAGGCACTTGAAAGAAGCAGACCACTTCTGAAAAAAAGATATACATAAACATGGGCATACTGGAAAGAGTCCAGCAAAGGGTCAAAAACATTAAGAGTCTGGAGCATCTCCCCTGTGAGGAAAGGCTTAGAGAGATAGGACTGTTTAGAGAAGGCTCCAGGCATGTCATTAATATATCTAAATTCCTGAAGGGAGGCTGCAAAGAAGACAGAGGCAGTCTCTCCTCAATTATGTCAAATGACAGGACCAGAGGCACTGGGCACAACCAGAAACACAGAAGGCTCCATCTAAAGGTCAGGGATCAGTTTTTTACTGTGGGGATGACAGAACTCTGGTACAAACTGCTCAGGGAAGTTGTGGAGTCTCAGTTCTTCGCTATATTCAAAAGCTGTCTGGGCATGGTCCTGGGCAAGCAGCTTTAGGTGGCTCTGCTTGAACAAAAAGATTTGACCAGGCGGTGACTTTCAGGGGTCCCTTGCCACCTCAGTCATTCTGTGATTCTGTGAAAGAAAAAAAAAATAAGAAAAATATCAGAAAGGGACTTCAAGTTTATGCAGTAAATCAGTATTATTACCCATTATTGGTAGGTAAATATAGGTGTATATATACCACACAGTATTAGTCATATAATCCCATGTCAAAATGTCAATTATTAAAGCATCTGAAATTTCTTACAGTCATTCAGTCCATCTCCCTGTTGCTAAACCAGAAATATGACTGAGTGTGGAAGAACTGAACCTCAGATAAAGCTATTATGTTCCATTCTTCTTTTTTTTGTCGACCTAGTATTAGAAAGCAGTGAGATTTTTACCATTAAAAAGATTTCCACTGCTTAACAGACCTTATTGAAACAAAAGTTTCCCTTGAAATTGTTCTAGTTTTATTTTACTTTACTTAATTTTAGTCTGTTTCCTTAAGACACTCTCTATTACTATGGAGTAATGTTATTTATTTTTCTGTTAGTGGTATAAAAACACGTTAATATTATAATTATACACTGGGGATTTTTTGTTCAATGAAGCAGTTGAAAATATATTTAGTTTTATTAAGGTTCTTTAATCACCTTTCAGTTATCAGTTTTTATCTATCCTGAAAACCACTTCAGTTATTCGATGAATTCTTTCCAATTTGCCTTCATTTTCCCTTGATAATGAGAGATTAGGAAATTAATAAAATAAGCTCTTTTTTTTTTCTTTGACTGGCAGTTTCATTTACTCTGTCAATGTTCTCAGTAGTGGAGGACATAGCAGATTTTGTCTAAAATCTGCAGATACAAGCCCTCCAGAGGTACCAGGGTGTATTTAGATAAATAGGCTCAAGCAGTTAAGCATTTGTTATGTCTATATTTTTATCTGGCTTGATAACAGAAAACACAGAATGGAAATGGTGCTGCCATGTTAGAGCCTGCACTAATAAAGCATCCTATTTTTTTTTCCTGAATATTAGAACCATTTTGTTATGATCTTTCAGCCATTTTTCAGAGACTTTTAGACTCGTGATTGTAAATGTTTGAAACCCAGAATCAAACATCTGAGGGATCCATTCTGTTGCCCTTTCTCAGGCTGCACACATACTTGTCTGCATAGGTGTATATACTCCTTAGGTGTATATACTCCATAGTTGGGAGTAAAGGATGAAAATGGTATTTTATATATATATAATTTTTTTAATATATATATATACATATAAATATACCGTTATATGAAAGCATACTTGCATGGCGGTTATATATATTAAAGGACTGAATGCCACATGAAGAGAATGAAAGAATGATAGATCTTATACTTTACCAGATGATAAATTTTCTACACCTGGTGGGTTAACACAATGCTTGCTCTACCAAAACCACAGGCCTATGGAACTGCACAACGTCCACTGTATAAGAAGGAAAACTAGAATTTCACCAGCCCCAGTGCATTGCCAACTCAGGTCAACCAGAGCATTAGGGTCCCCAACCAATAGGGACCACCAGAGAGACCTCCAGGACAGAGGAATGCATGTGAAAAGGAGAGGGGAAATATATTAATGATTTTTGGGGAAAAAAATTATCATGTGTATGTTTAGCCCAGGACAATCAATGAATATATATGTAGAATATATTCACATCTCTCTTTGCAACCCTTGACTTCTGCTCCTAAATTTTCATTGAGATTCAACATAAAGTTGGACTTTCCTGTTATAAAAAAGTATTAGTATTTCAAAACTTTCTGGCCACAAACAGGAGAGAATCAAGCATCTAAAGAAACATTATCGTAAATTTTAAATGCTTTTTCTCTGTCTCTTCGTTTTCTAGCTTTACTTGACAAAAGTATCAATTAACAAGTATTAACAATTCATGGACTTCAAGTTATCCTCCAAAAGCCAGATTTTCAAAGAATACTGTGAAATTTTTCACCTACATGAAGTGTTCATCTTTCAGAGGAGTTCAGTGATCTGAGGCAGTTGATCTCCTTGTGGCACATATATACTGAACATTGAGACAGTTTGTTATAACTGCTTTGATAGGGTCATAGACTGTTAAATGCCCAGGAATCCAAATGGGAACTGTAAATAGTGGGTGCCTTCAGAAATCGGTCCACGATTCTTTTCAGATTGATGTTTATATGCTAATCTTTTCCAATTGCTGCCTATGCTCGTATCTCCAGTCCTCATTGTAATAAATCTTCACTGTATTCCTAATCATATCAACATTTCTCTTTTGGCTTTCCTGCTGAAGACAGATTATTCAAGAAAAATAAAAATATCAGCATCCAGACCATTTTTTATTCAGCATTAATTTCAGCACTTTCATTTATTAACTGACCTATTTTCTTTCTGTTATTTCTTTTCTCTCTGAGGTATTTCTTTGTTCCTGTTGTCATGTTATCTAACATCCATTTATTCTTTCTTTTCTTTGAATTAAACCCAGAGAAAGTTCTTCCTGAAAATCATTGTTTTCATCTGTATCACTGCATCTATTTTTCTGCAGAGTTAGAAACTATTTTCTTATGAGATCCTGGTGATTTTTCTGAGGGGTTAGTATGCATGAGAATTCCCTAGTTCCGCACATTTATTACTTACTCCTAATTAGAATCTAATGGTTCCATGAAGAATTCTCTGTACTTGGCGCGTAACAACGGCTTGATTTGGTGTTTTGTGGGAGTGGAGGAGGGGATGTTGATATCTGAGAGAGATTAAGAGGAGCCTATTTAGTGGTGAAAATGTCTGGAACACCCTAGAAGTTGTCTATTCACCTCTGAGGACCTAATAAAACAGACTCAATAATTTACTACATGAGGAAAAAAAATCAGAACACCAATCTATTTCTGCGGTAAATAACGCAATTATATCACTGACAAATTTTTTAGCTTCTCTATTTCTAGTCCACTTTCAAAATCAGAATACTACTCAACATCTACTATAGAACTGGATAGGAGAGAACTGGTGACCTTGAAGGTAATGTTCTCCAGCCACTAAGGACAAACAAATCTTTCTGAGTGGGAATTCTTGATTATTCTAATAGCAGAACTGACATGAGGTTGTAAAATTTCTATAGGTATTCAAGACGCAGACACCCAGTTCATAATTTATGAGATTTTCAGAATAATTTTGTCCTTGAACAGAGTATTTTATATCTAGTTTATACAGAAGGCAATGCTGAAAGGCTCAGACACTAAATTCTAGGATATTTTTTCTCATTTTGAGAAGAGAAAATGCATGGTTAAAGCTGAGCTGAATAAGGACAAGAATATACTCTTTCCAAGTCTCATGAACACCCCATCCACTAATAGATAACAAGTGCTGGAAAGCTTAATAGCAGATGACCACTGCAATGACAGTGTGAGCAGAAGAGCTTTGGAATTGCTATTACTTCAGTGTGCTCAGATAAGCCTCTAAAGATGCCAGTGAGGCAGATAATAAGTGCTGAATGACTGATCAGTCCCTTCTTCCTCTCCTAGTCTCCTTACAGTTATATCACCCAGATGCAAGAAAGAGACTGTCCCCACTCTCCTGTTTGAAAACCATCTGCACCCATGCATCTCCAGGTTTTGTCTGACTATTTAGAGGCCAAGGAAGGGGCATGCTTTGTGAAAAGGAGCAATCACAGGCAAGATCTTTAAGGAATGATACCATATTTCCTTTTTAAAATTACATTCCTGTTGATGCAGAGACAGTTATTTACTAATATCATCAGGGTTTAGCTGCTTCTAAAGGGATGCAACAGGGCAACAAGACAAATGGTCATGATGCAATTTTATACAACTTATCCCATGTGTGCCATAGCTCTCCTTCTCTTTCAGCATCCTCTGAAAAACCTGAGTCTTTTCTTCCAGAAAAGCATGCTGATTTTGCAACCTCCTCCTTGCAAAAGTGGCTTAAATTTTAAGAAATTGTATACGACTGGATCTAAAAATATACTTGTACGTAAGAGGTTTCTACTAGCAGGGTTGCTTTTGTTTTAATGCAGAAGTACTTACTATAACCATATTAAGTATGTTTGATGAAATATATCACTATTACCAAATGTTTAGTCTATTTGTTTTAAAAGAAATAGAATTTTTATAGGTAGGCTATTAACATGGAAACCTAATGACTATAAAACACAAAATACATAACATGCAGCAGCAAAAGCCTTAATTTACTGCCCCACAGCATTGTGTGCAAAAACCAAAAACAAAACCAAAGCCAAAGCCATGAAAAAACAGAAAGAAAGTAAAATATAAAAAACCCAGAATAATAAAAATGGATTTTGTGGAATTACCAGTTTCAATACATTTCCTTGGGAAATGTATACATGGTGTTTTCACCTAAAAGCATTATCTACAGTTGTTTTTGAGTATTTATTTTCAGAATATTCAGGTTTCTTATATATTCACTTTGCTTTATTTTCAGCATATTTCATAGCAGTTTTGAACCTGCCTTTTTAATAATTACTTTGGAATACATGTTTCCCGCAAAATAAAAACACTAAGAAAAGAAAGCAATAAAACTGTTTTCAGAGATTTTCTTTGTACTGCCTTAGTTTTAGTATCAGTGCATTACTTAAAATATTAATGCATTTTTAATATCATCTGTGCATTGGGAGTTGTATCTCTTCTTAGTAAAACATTAGCGTGTGATATCTGAAACCCCACTGAAATCTGCAAAAAGTGGATCCAGGGATGCAGAGTCCTGAGATGTCTGGGCTGTACAACCACAAGCCCTCCACTAATCTCATGGTGTGGGGCATGTATAATTCACTACAGTGTATTAATAAGGTTGGTTCAGACCTCTGTTACACTGTTCTCCATCCTTCATTTATCCATGCCTCTAAGCAAGGTTCTGTGTTTTAATACTGACTATAAACACTATTGTTTCAGACTATTGCAAGAATGTTTTCCTTGTATGTTGATCACAATGAGGAAATAGAAAATAATTTATATAGTGTATCTTTGGTACACTATATTCAAAAGAAGTAGTGTTGCAGTACTCCGGTAAACTTGCTTTGATTAAGATAATTAATCAATAAAGAGGATATATATTTTTGCAGAATAATAGAAAACAAGTAATTAATTTGAATTTTCTGGCTATAGTATGCTCAGAATTAATTCAGGAAAGACTACTTTAGTCACTAAGATTGCTACAGTTGGAACAGACTAAGATACCCAAAAAACAACAAAAAGTGTTGTATATACATGTTAGTAAATAGTGACCATTTGAGTGATTTGCCCTGCTACATGCCCAAGAATGGAATCAGACAGAGGGATTTATCTCACCCAGCTTCAGGATCTGTAACCCACTCCACTGCAAAAGATGAAGAGAGGTAAACATTACCTGGGAATAGCTGAAAGTCTAATTCAGGGTATAATAAATCATATATCAAAAGTATCTATTTCACTTCAGCAGCTCCAAAGTTTAAATTATTAGGAGTTTGCCATCCAGATCTACAAAACTATTAAAAATTAATTCCATCAAGGAGATTTTTAAATTTGTTTTCTTTTGTCAAGATAATTGAAATTCTTTTGATGAAGAATATGTTCACAGCCCTAGAAATGTGTGTTCGTCCTAAGTCAAGTGTTAGTAAAAATAACTTATTTGCCAGATTCACTCTATGTAGTTACAGCATTTCACAGCACTTCTTACAAGGGATATAAGCAGCAGCCTGAGTTAGGGACTGCACCCAGATTCTGCAGGGATCTGTGCATATACAGATGGATGCCAAGAAGATGCTTTTTGTCTAAAGAACCAGTGCTAGGACTGATACTGCAGTGCAGTGGAATCAGTTGTTAACAGATGAAATCTCTCTCTTCTTCATCTCACTCTTTAAAAGCAGGCATTTAATTTTACCAGCGCTGTTTTAACAAAGCATTAAACCCTCCTTAACCTCTCTCAATATTTGTATTTAATGGGAATTTTCAAAAGCACTGTTCATTTTAGGAGCAGAAATCTTTTGTAACTTCTACATTATATTAACATGAATAAGTTTCACTGGCATTTGTACACTACAAAATCTCACAGACACCTTCAAAAATCACTTGCCAGTTAAATCACAGCTCATTATTTCAATCAGTTTCCTAAAGCCCAGATGTCAAAAGTCTAGTGTAAGGAGGGATTAGTACCATATGGTAACAGATATGTGTAAACAGATCTCCACAGAACTTTTCCTACCCTAATGATTGAAAAATTGAGAAAGACTGTTGTATCACTGCTAAAATACAGATAGCTGAGAGAAATCCTCATTCTGTAACCATCAGGAACTTCTGGCTTGAGATGAGTGCCACATTTCTGAAGTCTGAGAGCCCTTGCTGATAATTCATTGAGGCAGACCACCTCCCTCCTTGAGGAGATTTTGCTGTGTCTGAGCTGATTAGGGAGTGAGAAACCAAGAACTGAAAATCACTGATTGCTAAGAGCTCCTATCAGGTTTAACAAGGATTTGAAGGATGGAGGGAGGCAGTGTACATAAGCATAATCTCTCGGCCTTGGAACATAACCTAAGAAAATAAGAATTACCAGCTTCTGGTAACCCTTCTCAAACCTGAAAGCAAGGACTTATCCTGAATCCTGTCAGGCTTCTACTGAGAATTTTTGTTGTGATTTTTGTCTTTATTTTCTAAACTAGAAATAATAAAAAAAACCAACTAAATACACAGTGTGCATTGTTTGCATATATATTCATAGAATTTATTAAATCCTAATAATATGAAGAAAAGCAGAATGGAATGTAAAGGGAAAACTATATGGGGTTTCTTTCCCCAATATTCTCTCATGTGATGGCAATTCAAACGACTCAATGACTTTTAATGTTTTTTCCTATTTTTTTTTTCTCCCAGAGATATACTTATGCGTAGTAAATTGATAGAAATATCAAGCAGGAATAAAATAAGAAGAAGACAGGAAAAGAGAGTAGAGAGGGTAGATTAAAAGAAGATGGATCCCAGAGAAATAGTGCTCCAAGTGTAAATATAGGGAGGCAAGTGTTTCAAAGAGAGAGTTAATAAAATTAGCTTTGGCTGTGAAACAGAAGTTTATCAAAATACTCTAATTTCTGATATGAAAGTAAATTACAGAGTGACTGTTTTTTTATTTTGGTTTGGGTTTTTTTCCTGCTTTCATTTTCTTGCTTAGTGTTTATGAAAAAGTGCAAGAGCTATATATACTATACTATAACAGCAAAGCCACCCACCATGGAACTTTACTATGCTGTAACCACCTGAAAAGGATACCAGGGCCACAGTGCTTCTTGTATCTGGATTTGGGACAGGTTAAATCACTAGAAAATATCAAACTGATATGAACATTAGTAGATATTTTAGTGCATAAAACAACAGGAGACGTAATGGAAAAAGGGAAAATATGAAAGCCTGGTCAAATAACATCAATCAAAACCAAAACAATACCTCCATGAAGGAGCCAGGTACACTAGGGTACTGTAAAAATACTGGTTTTCAGTAAGAGATATAATTTAATTTTTAATTTCATATGCTTTTAAATTGAAAATAGCTAGTTTTTTAGTTTGATAATCCAACACTTCTTATATCCTCCACAGCTATCTATGAATTGTATGGTTTCTGTCTCCTCTCATCCCTAAATCTTAAACCTATTTGAATATGATTTCAAATTCTGATAGCCTGTATTAATTATGGGAGCCTTAAGTGTGTTAGTGTTTCTATTTCTGTTTCTGAGTTAGCTTCACAAAGGTAAAACATATAACAGAGCTTTCTTGGAGCTATAAAGACATATGATCACTTTTGTGGAGATATTGAAACTGTTGCAGAAAATAAATGGTCAGTTATCAGTCTTAAAATCAGAAAAAGAACAACATTCCCTTGAGTAAAAAGCTCATTCTGATCAAGATAAAGAATACCATTCTATTTGGCAGTTGTAGCAGAGATAGATTCAATATATAGGGACATACACAGGGAAAGAGTCTTTTTCTGATGCTTGCTGACATTTCCAAAATATGAAAAATAATTTGCAATATTAATATAGTCTTTACAAATTTCTTAGTATTACTTCACATACATTGAATTTCTCCCTGTAAATTTAATTATTATATTATGTTATTCATTATATACTTCTAATGAATAATTATAGAATTTTTAAAGATCATAAAAATCAATTTCCTGTGGTTCTTTTTCTCCTATTTTTCTTTCCTATTTCTTCAAATTAAGATACACAAATATTTGATTCTATATTAACCTGTCTTTACTTTTTGAGTGGTGTTTTCTTGCAATGTGACAACTTACTTCTGTATACAAACACAAGCTAGATGCTTGCATGCTTATATAGTCAATAACCTCAATTGACATTGACCTTGGGAGCAAAATGGTCCAATATAACTCCAAGACAGAATGGAGTAAGTGAACCCAGCTGGAGTAAAACATTGGCAACTGCTCCCGTTAGACCTGTACCTTTCTTCTTCCCTTCAGCACCATCTATTTTTTCCTTAATTCCAGTGAGCTTGGCAACATTGATTTCATTTTTCTGTCTTCCAACTGCAAGGAGGCTAAACGGCAAAAATTCCAGAAAGAGAAGATGATATTTCTTCTCAGTCTCTTCTGTTTGTAGCTGAATCAACAACGCAACAAAACTGTTTTCTGTGGGCATGAGCAGTTTTTCCTGGAATGAAGCTCCCAAGCAGTCCATGCCCAGATGATCAGACCCTGTTGAGTTTCCTCAGGACTCAGCCCCATGGTGAATTGATGGAGAGAGAGACAGCCTCGATCCAGTTGTCTGAAAAGTAATTTTAATAACACAAAAGCAACAAACAATAAGGCATCCACTGTATTGGAATTAACAGAACCAAGGCACTAACAAGGGGATAAAGGCAAAAGGCAAAAGGCAAAAAGGCAAAAGGCAAAAGGCGGCATCTTGGGTCAGACAGGGACACTTATGCACCCCAGCATGGGTGGGGAGTTAAGGTGAGGTCTAAAGGAAAGATCCAGTTGGGGAGAATGATTAAGAATATTAAAATTCTTGCACCAAAAATTAATCTATGACAACACAGAGGAATGAGGAATAAGGAACCTTCTAGTAACATTTGCATACATGAACATGTGAATAAGCTTCTTTATGGCATTTTGAATGGGGTTTCCCAAGGCATTTTTCCAGGGTTCTCTTCTTCCCCAAAGAAATCACCTCTACACTGGAATGAAATGGAAACCTAAAATCTTAGGTTTTAAGAGCAATCAAAAGATCCTGCTGCAATTTCAATGTGTTTTAGAAATAGGTTCTAACAATGGGTTTGAAACAAACTTCTGTCCTTCATGGTAAAGCAGATTGAGTGAGCCCAATTGCTGTGTAATCTACAACATGGCCATGGTTCTTCGCACTTGGCTGGTCTTTCTTAATTCCTATCAATTGATGTACATGGTTGTTTGGGTGGTCAGTACCACTTCTGTCAGTCCCTTGTTTGGAATTATTGCAAAACTCATTTATATTAGGACATTTTGTCAATGTTCCATCTCATTGACAATTCTGCTGGATATGTACATCAGTTGCATTCTGTCTATAACAGTTTAGACTGCATTTAGAAGTTTTCCTACTGCAGATTCACTTCTGCAAATTTAAAAGAAAATAATCTTAAAATCTATAGAGAATAACTGTATTTTGTTTTCATTGATACAGTCTATTTTATTACTGGTATAATAAATCCAGAGCTCTCTGTGAAGAAAAAATACAACAAAAGTGGTTGATTTCAATAGTAGTATGTCATAGACTAAGTCCCAGAACCGTTTTTTTTCCCCTGTCCTTACCACAATAACATTGTTAGCACAAAATAAAAGAAAATTGATGAAAAAGATAGCATATACTTGATGTTGATGGAACGCATGTTTATGTCTAATACACTAGAGAAACTCTCCAATAACAGTTCACCCAAGTGAAAATATTGGACCATTTTGCTGACAAGGTCAATGTCAATTGAGGTTATTGACTGTATAAATGCTAAATACAAAAGTTTGCATTGTTCAAGGCTACTCTTAACTTGTACACTATACTTTTCAAGGTTCCTCAGTTCCATTTAGAGTTTGCATCCCTCACTCATTTATGCCATTTCTATAATTTTGTCCTGTTTCTTTCTTTAACAGCCATTTCACTCTCTAAATCCTAAATGTTAAAGGTGTCACTGTTACGGAGGGAAAAACATCACATTCAAGAAATCATTTTTAGTTGTCTGCTAAAAAATGTCCATTTTCACAGACAATAGTGAGCCTAGAGGAATGGAGATAGGAGGCACAACTGCTGGGCTATACCCAGATGGGATTCATCAGCCCATCACAGCCCTGTCCAGCAACTCAGAGGATAACAGGAGAACAGTGTCAAGCGGGAACTCAAGTTAAAGACTCAGAGCAAGAGACTGTCTTGTCCAGGCTGTCTCAGGAGAACCTCAAGCCCATGGTTCAGATGACACAGATATCCCATGAGTCAAAGGGAATGTCTGTAAGATCATTTTACTGAATAAGTGTGAGCTACTATTTAGAGAATTTGCAACACATTATGGGATGCAAGAGAAGAGCCAGAAAGTTTAGAGGAGACCAAAGGCAAGGAAAGGGATAGAGGGATAGATTGGGGTGATTTGGCGAGGAACAGGAATGAGAAAACAAAGGAGTAAGAGGATAAAGGGACATTTGCATTTTAACAGTTTGTTGGTCTTTATAGATTTCAGCCATGCTTTGCACCTGATCAATTCAGTCTGTCTTATCTGTCTTACCTTCTTGTTGAATTCCTTTCTAACTCTTTCCTGCATAAGGGTATCTCTCTTCAATATGCATGTGTTTAAGAGGGCTTGAGCTTTTAAGGGGTCAGAGGTAGCAACTGGGACAAGTGCAGTTGTGAGGTTGTGATTTGTTTTGAATATAGGCCAGATGAGCCAGTCGAGTAGGTGAAGTGACCTGGGAGTCAGTCTGTGTATTTCTGAGGGGGAGACCACAGCAGAAGCTGGTTTTCAGAGCATTCAGAGAGTTCCAGAGAACTGCTGGAGGCATCATATTGTCTGGGGGTTGATTAGAATATCTGCTTGCATCTGTGTCTTTGTGTGTGCAACGGTCTGTACCAGCACCTGGATGTGACTGCAGCCTTGGGGGGTTGTATGTAAGGATGCAAATGGAGAGACTGGGATTCAAGGGCAGACTGGGTGGGCTCAGCTGCTGGAGGGATCCACCAGGTACAGATAGACATATGTACACATACACACACACACACACAGAACAGAATAGAACATAGGACATAGAACATAGAACATAAAACATAGAACATAGAATGCAGAATGCAGAAAATAGTATAGAATAGAAAATAGAATAGAATAGAATAGAACAAGAAATGGGAATACAGTGATGCTTTTGGTGCTGTTCGTGTTTGTGTCAGTGATGAATGTTTTCATCTGTGTTGATCTCTGTGGCCAGCTGCATATGTAATGTGCTGTATATCTGTGTATATGTGCCTGCTGGGAATATACGGCCAGCCTCACTACTGACTGGACATGGAGGCGTGCGGCTGCTGCAGTAAATTTGCCTCTATCGAGCTAACAGATTTGATAACTGCAGAACTTGACATAAGTTGTTCTGTAGTCATGCAATCTGTAGAATAATATTATTTATAAATATCTGAAGTCCATGTCCAAGAGTAGCATTACTGGGCAAATGTAAGAAAAAATAAGCCACCCAGAAAAAAACAAAAAAAAAAAAAAAAAAAAAAAAAAAAAAAAAAAAAAAAAACCAAACCAAAACAAAAAAACAACAAAACAACTGGTTTTTTCAACTGCCATTGTAGATCTGTAACACAGAGCATTTTTGGTGATTAGAGGGAAGTCAGTGAGATACATTTCATACTGAGAGGGATCAGTTTTTGAGTGGATTCAGCCTTCTGATATTTGTGAAAGGTTCTTCATGCTTTCCAACTTTCTGATGTATTTGGGATTACTCACTGAGTGAAGAAGTAATCATTGTGGTTAAAGTTGACAGAATTAGGCCCTGATTAAATTGGCTGAAGTCATAGCAGAAATCAATCAGCATCAGAGCAAAAATAGACTGATTCTCACCGTAGTTCTCATTGTAATGTTATGGTGCCAAACTGGCTGCCTCTCAATAGAATTAAAAACTGTGTCTTTTTCTTTAGTCATTTCTCCTTGTTTCCTGGTCTGTTTGATTCAAAGGTATTGTACAGATTGCATAGTACATTGAACTGCAGTCCATGAATGGAACCAAAAGGTGTACTGCAGGACTCAAAATATAAACCTATAATCCTGAAGCACAATAGATACTGTGATGTATTTTTGATCCAAGGGATTGCTTAGAATCCTTTCACAGTTCTGAAAAAAAATCCAAAGTATTATATATTTGAATGTAATCTGTAGTCTTTTAGCTATTCAAATCTAGTGACTATTGAAGTATGCCTTGCTTGCATTTTGCAATTATAGTAGGATGTTACACAAAACAACATGGAGTTTAGCTTGGACTAATCATCAAAGTATCTATCCTGATTCTTGGAAGATTTGCAGCCTAAGAAAACTACCATGGCTGTCATATTGGTTAATTTACAAAACATTATTCTGCAATATTAGTGCTGTGCTTTTCAAGTCTACAGTGTACAGGTACACAGATTATTAGTAAAACAGAAAACAAATTACTGCATTCCAGTTTAAACGTGGAGGCAATGAATGTAGTGTCTGAAAAAAGAAGGTAAAATAAAACAAAAAGAACTTTGTGTTTCCCATAAGCATTTTTCCATATTTATATTGCTATTTTCATTTCACCAAGTAGAATAAAAAGGGAATTCTCTTTTTTCCCCTTTCCCCAAGCCTCCTCAACTGAACTTTGACAATATGTAATAGCAATGGCTGTTATGTCACCACTGTTTCTTCCACCTCATGAACCTGGCTTGTTGCTGTTAGATCTCACAGACTGAGACTGAAACCATTAGATGGAAAGATACATCTTCAGATTCTGCATATGGCAAGTGCTGGCAAAATCATCAGTACACGAATGACCCTTAGGACCAGCCAGACAATATTTCTCTTTCTTGCCAGAACAGTTTAATAACTTTTTTGAGGTGTAGGCTTTAGTGGATTACTGGATTTTTTTTTCTAAAGTGCGTGGTGGAGGATCAAAATAGAAAACAATTTGTTGAAAAAAGATTTCTCATAGATTTAAAAATCTATATCTGATTTAGTTTTAATCTGTGTGTCTGTCTGTAGTCTAAGATGAAAGGCTAATGATCTTTGTATTTCTCTGAACAAGTTTTGTTGCATCATGTAACTATAGCACCCATATGATCCATCTTCTAAATCTTTATAATTCCTCAGACAAAGGTTGTGACTCAGAAGTATTTGTACATACTGACCAAGAGAGGTTTTCGCAGTCACTGCATGTGGAAGTTTGAACAAAATGCTGCCACTTTAAAGCATCCATTTCATCAGTACAATTTAGCTTAGCTTGTTAAAATGAATAATCTTCCAAGGAGCTAGAGTTATGCTGGAAATTTTCATTTTCAAAGTTTAATCAGACTTCCTAGTTCTGTTCCCAGCATTTATAGCT
The DNA here is from genome assembly GCA_013401135.1 of Cettia cetti. Classification (NCBI taxonomy): domain Eukaryota; kingdom Metazoa; phylum Chordata; class Aves; order Passeriformes; family Sylviidae; genus Cettia; species Cettia cetti. Next base: position 55,900 of record VZUI01038977.1, on the reverse strand, counting down.
TTAACATTTGGTTGTCAGAGTCATAACTCACTGTAAAAATCCCACCAGAATTCAGATATTCAAGAAACTGCATTACATTTTCAGCAAATTTATGCTTAAAAATTCAGGTTAAAAAAAGACTTTTTAAATTAATCTGTGCATAAAGCAAATATATAATAGTTTTAAGCATGGCAACAATATCATTCAAGGTCTGATCTAGTAAGCTCAACTCAGACATATAAAATTATTAAAGTTCAAGGGCAGTGCAAAACATTCTCAGAAGACTACACTAATTTCATTTAATTCCTCTAGTTCTGTAAAGAGTGGCTATTTGAAAAAGTTAACTGAGTCTGTGTGGTTTTAATGAGTTTTACTAAAAAGGTGAAGCAAAGAAATATAACACTCAAATACATGAAAATAGCTGAAATTGCTCTTACTGCAATAAGCTCATTAAATTAACTTGCTTGAATGCTGACTATTAGAATTATCAGACCAGAGATTTAATAGGTCTAATGCATCTGTTTGGTGAGGTTCACACATCTCCCTACCCAAAGGTTATTGAGCAGGCACAGTGTTCTTCTTTCTGGGTAGCTGTGCTGCTGGCATGCACACTGTTGCTGTAGTGCAGAGAAAGTGCTGTGTTAGTGCAAAGTGTGCTTAGAGCAAGAAAAGCAATTAAGGACAACCTCTATAGAGGTAACTCTTGGAAAAATTCTGGTGGAGACACATTCCATGGTACCCAATGGAAAAATCACTTCAAATCAGGGTCTCAAGTTAAATTGAGTGAGTTTTTAAATGGATTTAGTGGTTTAGATCTCATATGTGTCTCTTAGTCAAGTCTGTGCTACACTCTCCTTCCACAGTTAAACTGATTACTTCATTTTAGATCATGATAAGGAGCCTGAATGAGCAGGTGAACTTCACACAGAGTTAAGACAATAAAAAAAAATTTCTTTATTCTACAGCCCCAGTGATGCAGAAGACTCTCCCTCATCCTAGTAGATAATATTAATTTCTGTTTCTCTACCTACAGAGCATGATCGTTGCCATGCAATTTTAGAGCGAATGTAGTTAGCCAGCAGCCTTACAAATTCAGAAAACCCTTAATGCAACCAAAGAAGTAGTACAATGTTAGAGCTTAGTATGATCTGAAAAGGCAATTTCTGGAAACTCACAGATTTATTGAGTTTCAGCCTCCTGGGTGCCAAACAGGCAGAGGCAGAACTATGTGTCAGTGCTATGATCCAGTTTGTAGGTTCTTTGTGCACCATATCTTTGCCTGATACCACCCTGACAGGCTTACAGTGTCTGCAAGAAGACAACCTTTTTCTGGGGCATCTACCCTTACTTTTAACCTGTCAAATAGTTAGAATGCTCTTAGAAATTATTAATCATTTTATAACTAAAAAGAAAATATAGCACTTAACCTATTCATAGCATGAAAGAATAAAAAAAGGGTTATAGACCAAAAGGTCGGCAATAGCAGAAAATACAAGCAATATTAAACTTCTGCTTCATTTTTTTACTATTTTCAGTTCAGTCAAGTTTATTTTCTGGGGAAGCATGACCAAGATAAGATGAAAAAGGGCTCAGTAGCAAACTAGTAAAAATGGCATGATCATAAATCCTACTATATATAGTTGTATGTATTTAATTATTATTTATTCTCCTTCTAGACACTGCCTAAGAAACCTCAGAAGGGTACATTTCCTTACTGATTGGGAAGGTGAAAAAACCCAAAACCAAAAGGATTCCAGACATTCCATTTGTGCTGACCTTTTTAAGGAACAATTCCCACTTACTGTGTTTTAAGCACCAACTCTGAAGCTCTGGGACTAATTAGATGGCCCATATGTTCTGATTACAATAAACATTATGAACAACTTTTCAAAGAACAAGGTCACTGTGATTACCTATGTGAAGTTTCATCCAAGAAGTCCGTTGTCGAGAAACTTATTGCTGCAAGCTAATAATTCTCTTCTTTTTTCTTTTTCTTCAAAAATACCACTTGAAGAGCAATATAAATATTTCATGGAATAGTACTTATTAAATCATAAATTTTCAATCATAATTCAAGAACATTTTAAAAGGAGAAATTTGTTCTGCATTGTCAGAGTATAACTACTTTAAAAAATAAAAGCGAAGAAGATTTTATAAATGAATTTATTTAATTTTTTTTGTCTTCAGAAGTATTCTAAAGGTTAAAAAGCAATTAAAATTGTAAAATAACCAGACTAACTGCTAATTTCATTTATTTTATCTTTGTCTGTCCTCCTTTGAATTTTTTTGTTTTAATGGTAATTTCCAGATATTGCTATATTTCATTTGTACTTTCTTTCTTTAATATTGTCACTGTAAATATCTCCTTAAAGTGCTTCTTAAGTATCTGCCAAATGTCATTTCTCTACACTGGCAGAATGATGCTAATTAGCTTTCCTTTTTAAATAGTTTCAAAATGTAACTTCCTTAATTAAGAATGTGATTTAGAGAAAGCAGAGATGATTACAGAGACGATGCTCCCATTTTCTACTTTTGCTTTTCTAAACTATGGTCCAAACGTTTCCTGAAAGAAATGTATATTCCTGCAAACAGAACATTCTTCTGATACTTACATTTTTTATTAAAAATGTTACTCCCCACTAATTCCTAGTGTGGGACTACTTCTTCAAAAGTGATACATCTTGGATCATCAACCTATACTTACTCTTATTCAACTGAGGGGTAGACATCGATGTGTAGAAAGGGTAACATATAACAATAAAGAAAAGATTGTACGTTTTTCTAAATTGGCATATATTGATACGAGACAGGTAAAACTGAGAATTCAAATAACCATAAAATTTACATAATTAAAAAAAAAAACACAACAGGTCTTGCATCCAGTTTTTCTGTAATAGCATCCAAGATAATGCCAATCTGTCTCCAACTGAAAAGTATGTTGGAGACAGCCAAGTGTGAAGATGTCATATACTGAATAGAAACAAAAAATATTTTAAATTAGGAGAACAAAAACAGTGTCAGTAAATGGCCAACCATTCAGGTAAAGAAGAAAATAACTGTGGTTTCAGTCTTTCTTAGTTTTTTTGGTATGGATGTGTGTCAGTGAATAAAGCAAATAAATAAAATTAAATATGATGAAGGACCTGAAAACTCATGGGTCACTTCTTTTCTTTCTAAAGCTTTAGCTATATGCCAGAGAATTTATATGATATTATGTGCTGATCTTTTTAAATTATTTTTATTTTTTTTCTCATTTCTTTGATTTTTTTTTAAGGGCCTTTTTATTTATTTTCAAAGAGCTGTGTTTTGGTCACTAGATTTCAATTTTTTTCCATGTTCCTCTTCCCTTTGCATTGTTATATTTTTCTTTGGTTAGGTTTCTTTTAATAATTGTTTCATATGTTAATAAGATTTTAAAAAATGAAAAATATGTGTTCATAAGTAAAAAAGATATTTTTGGTAGTTACCCTATTGTAGGAAAGAAAGGAAATTTGTATAGATAAAATCAGTTCAGTACTCATAATATCATGATATAAGTGATTGTAATTCTATTTAGACAGAAGATCTCTGCTGAATGTAGCTTTCAGACAATTATATTGGTAAAAAAATAGGTAAAAAACTGATGAAGTCATTAAATTTTCAAAAATTACAAATTATGCTGTAAAGCATCAGTGACTGCAAATTAGCCTTTGCTATAGCCTTCTGCTAACAATCTATAGATCATTTTATTATTCATGAATTTTAGTAATTTCAGGACACTACAGGTCATCTTATGCTCATTTATTTGCTAAACACCTTGTGCTGGTATGCCTGTGCTGAAAAATTGCTACTATTTACTTCCCACAAGACACACAAGCAACAAAGTGGTGGATTTGGCCCCAGACATCCACTACGCCAGGCAGCATATATATCTTGCTGTCAGAGAAATAAATGAGCCCTTAAATTGGCTGCAAAGCTTTAAGAACTGAAATTTATATGTCTAGTTATCAAACAGAAAGTTCAGAACACCTGCCAATATGAAACATAATTGTGACAAACTGTTACATTTTACCTTTAACTTTTTGGCATTAACACCGCAACTTCATTATACGGATTTCATCCTCCCTACCCCTCCTTTCTCCCTTCATCCAGATCAGTTCCTCTCCAGAAAAAGCACTCACTATATTTATCTATTTGCAAATGCTGAACAGCCATTGATACATTTACTCGTCTCTCATCTGAGACCATTCTACCAAAACCACTAGAATTTCCTATGAGAATAAGGAAAAATACTCACAGATTACCATAAAAGGCTAGTGGTATTTAGATATTTGATCTTTATTACCTGCTTGGAAGGCTTTCCATAGAATATCAACAAGCATGAAAGGCCTCTAGATTCTTTGTTTCGTTTTGCTTTACTTTAAAAAATTCAAAATACCTCTGTTTTCTTTCATTGCCCAACTTCACTGTCCTTCCCTCTGTGTCCCATCTTCAATGCAACTTTTTTTGTTGCAACGAATCCAGCTATTGCTGAACCCTGTACTCTTTATCTAAATGTTTCATAAAGGAAAAAAAAAATTCACTTGTCTCTGAACCACCTTTAAAATGTGTACTATGTGCACTGCAAGTAACAAAATATTTTCACTTTTGTGCATGTGTATGTCTGTTTCTCCAACCACTAATGTCCACATGAAAAAAGTACCATATTTAAAGAGAACATTTTTTCCTTGTAATCTATCAATGAAGAGGATATCTAGACTAAAACTCAATTTTACATCAAACAAAAAAATCAATTTGGAGAGCTTAAAAATTTTTAATGCCTTGACTAGCTGAACCTTCCGTTCGTTAAAGGGAATACAAACAGCCTTAGAAAGATAATTAAATGTATGGCACTTTATATTCTTTATTATTTTTGACCATTTAGCTTTTTCCAGCTGCTGTGCAGTGTCTAGTCAAGAAGTTTAGTTGTGGATAAAGTAGTTCATTACGGCAGTTTGTCGCATTAGCTGGGTTTTAAGTCAAAAATTGGTCAAAGCATACCTGTTTCTCCTACCAGCATGATTATGTCAGTGATTTGAAATTACTTGAAAACATAGAGGTAGTGCACACTATTGAAAGAAAGATGAGAAATGACTTAGTGAAAGGTAGACTTCATTTTCACCTTGTACAGCACTGTGCTGCATACTAAATCCCTAATCTCCACAGAAAAGTCCTTCATATTTATTCCCAGGTTCATACCTTTTAGACATGAAATGGCCTGTTGTGTTGTTTCCATTTTTGGCCAAGGAATATTGCATGAAAGCATCATAAAGAAAAGGCTAAGGAGAAGGCTAGTTCCTTTTAGTTTCTTTCAGGTTCTATTTAGGCATATTAAGCTAGATAGAAATGGTTGAGTGGCTCAGATTAGCTCAACCACAATTTTAGATGTGTTTTTTAAATGGGATATGCAGGCAGTTGTTATTCTAGAAAAGCCTATTTTACCTATAGGTATAATAATGATATGTGTAGAAACATCTTTCAATTTGATGTTTTTAGCAAACAATTAAAGTAATTTTAATTGAAAAATGTCACCACTTTTTGGTTCTTGTTTTATCATGAGGTTTTGTACATAGCAATGTAGTTAACAAACTAGTAAGTGCTGTTCTGTTTTTAAACATAAGTTGCATTGCAGTAGCACCACAGACTGACGTTTTTATTAGACATTATCTCATAGTCTGAAATATGATACTCTCAAAGTGTGTTTTCATTCAACAGTTATCAAACTATTCATTTTACAAAATAATCCAGGACACTATGAGTCTTGATGATAATGTCCAAATTAGACATGCAAAGAAACAACAATAAGGACATGTCTATCGAAATTCTACACAGAAAGTCTGAATGCTTAAATTGCACCAAAAATCTCAAATAATTGGTCAGAAAAACTGCTCCTCAGTTCCACCTGAAAATCACATATGACAATCACACCATAGTCACATAATATAATCGTTACATGTGCTGGATTTCAGATTGTGCTGGAGGGTAAGCACATAAACACTATGTTATCCTGTGATAAAAATTGATGTAACTAAACTCTAAGTTGAAATGCATGAAATACATGTTCTGGGTCACAATTTTTAGTAGAAATAGCAAGCAGCAATCTAAATCCTTCCTGAAGTTTATTGTTATTCAGATATTAATTAAAAATATCCAAAACAACCAGTCTCAGATGCATCTGAGAAGATATGCATTGTGAAATCCTGGCTAAGATCTTCAGGATTCTTTCAATAGTGAATAAAGCCAGACATTGTTTTATAATAAGTGAAGTTTCCCAAGGAATAGGATATCTGAGTCCTAGATTTTTCCCAGGTTGCTTAGGATAATCACAGCTCCAAAATTCTAAGTACCCCAAGTAGCTAAATGCTACACTAAGTATCTTCACAATGTCAACTGCAAAACTTAAGACCAAGACTGTGAGAGGAAGCAAGCTTTCCTCTTGATATGGGTTTTTCTTAGAATTTTTGACCCTATTCCTAGATTTTACCTGGTGCAATACAAAATGAAATGGTATAATTTTACTTAGAGTTATGATGCTTAATAAAGACAGGCAGCATTTCACATCTGAAGACCACAAACTACTTGTTAGCATCCCCAGAGGTATTTAAAAGGTGAACAGATACAGTTCCTAGGGATTTGATTTAGTTGTGGACTTGGAAGTGCAAGGTTAATACTTGGACTTGTGGATCATAAAAGATCTTTTCTACCCTAAAGTTTTCTATAATTCTAGGATTAGATATATATGTGCTGAGATTATGTAGCTAATTTTGTCAGAAATGGTTTTACATTTGAAGAGATTCTACAGGCTATGTAAGTCATCTTGACCCACAATATCTGTAAAGCTGCTTTGAAGAGATCTGACTAGCCTCAAAATAAAAAGAAAAATATTTTGAAAAATACTGTCTGAAACCAACAGAGAATCTTAGGCTTCTCTGATGAAAAAAAGAAATAGAACCCTCTTCAACATTATACTGCAGACAACAAAACTATGATCAAATAAAACAAACTCCCAATAAAAACCTCCTAGGCTTTATAATTTTCTCCTTAAATTTATCAGACCAACAGATGACTCAAAATTTCTTAAAACAATGTGATTTTAAAAAAAAATCACAAAACTACAGTTTTTTTGTAGTATCATCATTTGATATGGGTTTTGTGGGAATACCTGGCACAGAAATGCCCACCTATCTCTGTTACTCTATCTGTGCATTGAAGTTTTTCAGTGGGGGAAGAAATGAAAGGAAAATTCATGTCTATTATTTTGGGATTAATTAATTGCTTTTTAGAGTCACCAAATTACCATGATTGCAAGTGTGAATTAATAAATACTTGGACAAAAACACTTGCATATCTGTTGGATTAATTGCTACAAGGATGTGTCTTCATATGATCAATATAATTTATTCTTTTCATTGTGTCTATGCGTCTAACCAAGTACAATTTTTGTGTAGCACAAAATTTTTATACCATTACTTATAAACATTCTTTCATTTTTCTTCTTCTTTGTTCCCTGGTTTCATTTACTCAGGTAAAAAAAAAAAAAAAAAAAAAAAAAAAAGTTTCTTACAAAATATAGTGGTTTTTATCCTGGTAAGAATGATGTAAATGAAATTTGTTGTATTTTAGCACATCTAGTTAATTGGTGATATGAATCATGGGAGTTTTTTGTTTGATCTTTTATTTATTTCATGCTCTGTTAACATAAAGAGGAAACATCAGGGATGAACATTCCTGCTGTGTCAGAGAAGTAAATTTGAACTGTGAATGTATTAATTTCCCAAGGAATAGCAGGGCCTCAAATTTTATGTGAAGCCAGTATTTGTGCTGCTTAATACAAAAAAAAGCATTTAGTCCTATTGGCTTTGGTGGAGGCACGGTACGGATGATGAATAGTTCTGAAAAAAATCCAACCAAATTTAGTTAAATATTATGAACAAATGCCATTTAATAGATAAATCCTGGTAACTTATAGATGAATAATTGTGCGTACATAGGTTCACAAATAATCTCATGAAAACTAAGGAAAGTACATGCATGCTACCACTATAATCAACTGTAAAATAAAATGGATGAATCTCATTAAGTTTTTTTAACAATAGAAAATTATTATCCATGGTTTTAATTATATCTATATTATCCATTCCATTACATAAGTTCAGAATTAATGTGAAGATTTTGCATATATTTATCTACATAAATAGCTGTTATAATAGACTGGATTGCCTGTTATACATAAAACCTAACATTGAAACCTAGCATTAGCCCAGAAGGTGCTGATCAGTGAACATAGTCTGGCTTTCCAGTTGGAGGCTGGTGAATAGAGACATGCCTAAGGTGTCAGTACCAGGTCTGATCCTCTTTAAGATGTCCTTGGCATTTTGGCCTGTATCAGCAATAGTGTGGCAAGCAGCACCAGGGCAGTGATCATCCCTCTGCACTCAGCTTTGGTGAGGATGCACCTCAAGTCCTGTGTTTTGCGCTCCTAACAACAAGCAAGACTTTGACATGCTGGAACATGTCCAAAGAAGGGCATTGAAAGTGGTGGAGGGTCTGGAGCAGAAGTCTGATGAGGAGTTGGCTGAGAGAGCTGGGGGTTGCTTAGCTTGGAGAAAAGGAAGTTCAGGGAGGATGTTTGTGGTCTCTCATCTGCCTGAAAGGAGCTTGTAGTATCTTCTCCCTCATAACAAAGGGCAGAACAAGAGAAAATTGTCTCAGGTTGCACCTGCGAAGGTTGAAATTGGATATCAGGAAAAATTCTTCACAGAAATGATGGCCAGACATTGGAACAGGCCGTCTCAGGAAGTGGTGGAATCACTATCCCTGGAAGCATTCAATAAACTTGTGGATGTGGTATTTGGGAACATAATTTAGTGGTGGATTTTGCAGTGTTAGGTTTATGGACTCCATTTCTTAATGGTAGGGGTCCTTTCCAACCTTAATGATTCTATGATTCTATGATCTTCATTAATGGTATGAATCGTGGGGCAGAGTATACCCTCAACAAGTTTTCTGATGACAGGAAACTGGGAGAAGTGGCTGATATGCAGAGTTGTGCTATCACTCATAATGATCTCCACAGGCTGAAAAAATAGGCTGACAGGAATCTCATGAAATTCAACAAGGGGAAGTGCAAAGTCTTGCATGTGCAGAGAAATAACCCCATGTATTGATACAAACCACGACCACCCAGCAGGAAAGTAATTTGGGAGAAAAGGATCTGAGGGCCACACTGGACAACAACCTAAACAAGAGTCAGAAATGTGCCCTTGCTCCAAAGAAAGTTAATAGCACTACTTTAAGTATATTCCTGCCAGCAGAGCATGTGAGGTGATCCTTCTCCTTCCCTCAGCACTGTTGAGGCTGCATTTGGGGGTTATGCCCTGTTCTGGGTTCCTCAGTACAAGAGAGACATTGACACCAACAATGAGACTCCAAGATGACTAAGGGAGTAGAACATTCTTCTGTGGGGAAAGGTTAAAGGGCAGGGACTGTGCAGCCCAGAGAAGAGAAGCGTAAGGGGAGATGTTCTCAATGTACATGAATACCTGAGGGGAAGTTGCAATGAAGACAGAACCAGGCCCTTTCCAGTGGTTCCCAGTGACAGGACTGACACTCTCACACTTCTCATAATCTCTGTAAATTTTGTAACTCCTTTCCTGAAGCCTACTGACGTCTTTCAGTTGAAAATTTGGAGAACCGTACCAGTTGTAAATGTATGCAATGGATCTAAAGTTTAGTCATATTTCATACTTTCAAATTATTTTACTTAAATTATTTGAAATTCATATTTTTAAGGTAAAATCTTTTTAAAAATATATTCTTATATTTTTAAGTTGATAATTCATAGCACACAAAAAATTAATTGAGGCAATTTTAAAGAGAATTTCCATTTTAGAACTGCAAGCACAGGATGTAATACTCTAAAATTACTGCAGATTTATGACAGTGTTGTATGACAAAATTTGGTTCAGGAAGTTTGCATCATTGAACTGAAAAACAAAAAAAAATAAACTTTACTAAAATCTCCCAGGTAAATAACTGTATGTGGGGGAATAAATGTTGATGCCCAAATTTAATAACAGGAAATTAACACCTACAGTTTTACTCATCAAGGAGAAAAGATCCTTAAAAATACTTGTATGCCAAAAAACTTTTGGTGATTCCAGTCTCTTCTCTGTGTTTGACCTAGTTAAAATTCTCCTTTTAAAGAATCAATAACACATCCACTTTCTTTCCATTTTCAATTTGTTGTGATGCTTGAGGAGCAATCAGAAAGACTTTTTATCTTTCTGATGTGCAAGCCATACATCATACAACAGAGAAACAGCGTCAAAATTAACCCAGTCCAAGTAGTAGCTTGTCTTGTTCATCTTTATCTTACACACTTTTGCTAATGCTCTGGAAGTTATACTTCTTCAGTGGTATAGAAATTTACACATTTATTTCAAGTTTCTATCATAGCATAAGGGACTGAAAGGTCCCTTATCTGTAGAAGCTGAGACCATCTGGCACTTTTGGCCTGTTTTTTTTAGTTTTTTATTTTTATTTTTATTTTTAAGGCTCAAAAGGTGCCAAGTTCACAGGACTGAAAAGTAGCCCAAGGGGCCTGCTGCAAAACTTCCTGTGAGCTGTCCTTTTGTCACTGGGGGAAGGGTTCCTACCCCCTCCATCTATTCCAAAATTAATTTCTGGTAAAATTCTATATTTGTTTTTTTCTGTTTGGTTTGTTTCATCCTAATCTGATTTAAACAACACTTCTTTAAGAGAGTGTAAAAAGGGTGTTTAAGCTCTGTGGAAGAGCACTTCTGGTTTGAAGCTGCAGCAGTTGTAGTGCAAGCTTAGTATCTAAGCTGTACAGGAATGACAATCGATCTCACTGTAGGACAAAAATGTAAAAGCAATGCAAATACTGCAAATCAAATGTCAAACAGTCCTGGAGATCTGGATTCTCAATGTTCATGATGTTAATTTAGTTTTCAGACTGTGTATTTCTAAAATCTCAGCTAGAAGACATTACTACTACTGTTATTACTACTACTGCTACTACTACTAATACAACTATTAAATGTTTACCAAATTCCTGTTGGATGAAAGGGAAGGCAGGTGAACTGCTTATCAGAAGAGGATAAAGTCTTAAAAAAAAAAAAAAAAAAAAAGTAAAATAAATTGTCCTGAGAGTAGAGAAACTGCTAACACTGAATTTCCTGTGATTTTCTTTTCTTTAAATCCCAGATTCTAAATAATTATGCTGAGGCAGTGTGGCATCTGACTGCCTTTGTATTGCATGTTGCTGAATAAAAGAAATGGTTCAGTGAAGAGAAGTAGAGGGATTTTGGTTGGGGTATTTTCCCTCTTTTTATTATGTTAATTTCTTCTTAGTGTAATTTTCACGTCTTCTACTGTCCATATTTTTGTTTCATCCAGATACATTAGATCCCTATTAGGCTTTATAGAGATCTGAAATAGCAGAAGAAATACTGGGATGATATAAGGGAGCATAAATTGTAAACCATACCTAAATACTCTGCAAATGAGGTTTAAAGACAGGGATCATATTCCTCATGAAGAAAATCTGAATGTACCCTTCCCGTATTCTCAAACAGAGATGAATTTCTGATATGTAACCTGTGGTATCTCTGCCTCTGTATTAATGTATAATTTCAACTAAGGTTGAGATAAATTAAGTTGTGCTCAAAATTTGTTGGTAAGAAAAGAGGAAACATACTTTATAAAGCCAGGAATGTATCATTAGTATACATGGAACCTTAACCAAGATATTAGCAATCTAAATGACTGCCTAGAAGGTAACCAAAACAGATTTCATCTGGATCAGGGTAATCTTTGCATTCTCTTTTTCTCTCTCTATCCACAGCAATTGATGTATAACCTGAAAAATCAGCTCTTAGCAAAACTGGGGTTAGATGCATGTAGCACCAAAAGGTACATGTGGTTGAAAAATGAGTAAGTATTCACATAAGCCACATAAGGAAAGGCAAAAATATCCAGAGTTTTTGCTGCAGTTCTTCGTGTCTTTGAAAGACTGAAACTAATAACCCCATCTCTGTTTTTGTATTTATGTCATAATTAGCAATTTCTATAATTAAAAAGATTTTTTAATTAAAAAGTTTCTTATTATGTAAGTGCTTAGAAAGATTCAACTACAATTTTTTGTTAAAGTTTAAATTAGATTTTATTGCTTTTTCTGAAATACTAACTACAACTAATGAACTTTGCTTCATAGAAACTATTTGATTTTATACTTAACCCACATCTTTTTCTTCCCTGAGGTTACTGGCATAAAAAAAAATCAAAACAAGATGCATAAAAAAGTTAACATTTTTTTTCATTTTATTGAAAAACTTTATTTGTGGAGAAAAAAAAGTGTTTGCTTTGCTATTTTTCTCAGAATAAATGTATTTCAAAAGAAATTAATAGTTGCTAGCATATTTTAAATAATATTTAGACGACCACAATTTTCAAGATATAATGGCAGATGCCCAAGGATTTTTCCTGTAGAAAAAATCAAGAAAAAAGTAGCTGCTCTCTAATACATATCAACACATATCCCTGACAATTTTGGCTCTTGTAGCATATATGCTTCTTCTCTTAGCACAAGTACATTAAAATCTCAATTTGGATACTCAAGGTCAGGAAAACTTGTTTCCGTGACTTTATAGAGCTGACTGAAAAGATGCTAAGTCAAAGAGGGTTATTTATAAACATTTCTCCCATTAATAGGACTGAGAAGCCAGAAAAATAAATACATTCAAAGCTTTCCTACTTGCAGATGGACAAAATCATCACAAATATTTATAATGGTATTTTAATCATAATATCAGAATAATGGTTGTTTAGACAATTTTATGCCAATTGGCATTCTGGATTCTGGCTCAAGACAGAACAGAGAATTTATGAGAAGTGCAAACACTTCCTGCATCTCCTGAGTATCTCCATCATGGCTGGCAAAACTCTAAAATGTCTACTGAGATAGTCTGAATAATAATGTCAGAATTCTGTTTTATTATGCAGATTTATTTTTTTCAAAAGTGTGATGGTTTTGTGTTCTACACATTTAATTCTGAAATAAGTGATTTGGATATTTATTATTTTCTTAATTCACTATGACAAAAAAGGAGCCAGTTCTTCCTCATAGTTATTATTATTATTAGCCTAATTATTAAAGTTGCAATTGTTCCCAAGCATCATACAATATTAGTCTGGTTGAAACAGATATCCTCCCATATATGCTTCTTTATTTCCCTTTTTATAATATGCTGTGACAACTCTTGTTATTTCCTACATTATTTATTTCATGTGCTCTTTAAAGTTTTTCCTAGTATTCAGAAAATATGGCAAAATTTCTGTAATGCATTCAACAATTTATACATCCCAACAGGCCTTTTAAAATCTTTGTATTGCTCCTTGCAGTAGATAGTACTGTCTCTTTATTTCTAGTAGTGTCCATGCTGCTCAGAAATTGGGTTTAGCTTCATACAATACTCCCAGACAGTTTGTTTCTCACAGACCATTAAGTTATATATTAGGTAAATAAATAATAATAATACAAGGCGGGGGAAAATCCCTGACTCCTACTGTTGATTATAACTGATACAATACATTTTACTGCAAGATTAGAAGCATTTCTTCATAGATGAGAAGAAGTGTCATCAATCCATTGTCAGGCACTACCAGAGATGCACAAATGGCAGAAGGAAGAATTAGGTGCCTGCGGCATGCATTAGTAATCTACAGTGTGGGGGATTTTTCAGTTTTTTTTTTCCTTTTCCTCAAGAATCCCTAAATGTATAAAAATTACTTTCTCAACAAAGTGTCATTTTTTTTTTCCTTCTCTTAAATATATGTTAGTGTCTCTTTATACCTGGGAATTATAACGTCAGATTTACAATATTCTGAGTCGAAAAAAGTAACTGCTAGAATGCTACAGGCACTATTCATAAGTTGCAGAACTGGAGAGAGATGGATCTGATGGGTGGACTGTTTGGTGGGCAAAGAATTGGTTGGGCAGTCACATCCAGAGGGCAGTGATCAACGGCTCAGAGTCCCAAAGGACATCAATGACAAGTGATGTTTTGCAGGGGTTGGTACTGTGACTGCCACTTTTTAACATCTTCATCAGTGACAAGGGCAGTGGGATCGAGTGCACCCTCAACGGATTTGCAGATGACATCAAGCTGAGTGGTGAAGTTGACACACCTAAAAGAGGGGATGTCATTCAGAGGAATCTGGACAAGTTCAAGAATTGTGCCCAGGGGAATCTCACTTGTGCTTAACAAGACCAAGTGCAAGGGGCTGCCCCAGTATCAACACAGGCTGTAGATGAACAGATGGAGAACAGCCCTGCTGAGAAGGACTTGGGGGTGCTGCTGGATGAGGGGCTGGACATGACCCAGACGTGCACTCAGCCCAGAGAGACAAACGTGTCCTGGGCTGCAACCAAAGCAGTGTGGGGAGCAGGGCCAGGGAGGGGATTCTGCCCCTCTACTCCCCTCTGGTGAGACCCCACCTGCAGGGCTGCACCAAGCTCTGGGGTCCCCAGGGCAGGAAGGACATGAACCGGTGAGAGCAGATCCAGATGAGGACCTCCAAGTTTATCAGAGAGATGGAGAACATCTCCTTTGAGGAAAGGCTGAGACAATTGGCATTTCTCAGCCTGGAAAAGAGGTTTCAGGCTGACCTAATTACAGCCTTCCCTTACTTGAAGGGAACTTAAAGGAAAGATGGACAGAGACTTTTTTCAAGAGCATGTAATGACAGGACAAGAGGGGTGGGTTTAAACTGAAAGAGTATGTGTAGAATAGATTATGAAAAAATGCTTTATAGTGAGGGTGGTGGCAAAAATTGCCTGGGGACATTGTGGATGGTGCATCCCTGGCAGTGTTCAAGACCAGGTTGGATGTAGTTCAGAGTAATCTGCATCCCCACTGTATTGAGGTTGGAACCAGATGATCTGTAAAGTCCCTTCCAACCCAAGCCTTTCTATGATTCCATGATCTTATGCAGAAGTCACACATAAAAATCTCAACATTTAATAATAGCATGCATCATATTAACTCCATCTTTCCTACCTGTTTAATATAAAAACTCAGCAAATACCTCAGAAAAATAAACCTTTTTCTCTCTATTTTAATCAAAACCCTTGAAAAACATTCTTCCTTTAACCTTTAAGACTAATACGTGCTGACTAAGGAATACATGAACTGTAGGAAGAAATACATGATGACAAGGATCCTTTACACACTTACTTGCCAAATTCCAATCATTGCTTATGTTAAATACATGCACAAGATAAAGCCAGCTAGTTGAGAGACTAGTGAAAGGCTGTTAATTCTCTAAATCAGCAAGAACACAATGTGTATATTATGAGGAAGAAGGAGTTTCATCAATAATTGTTCTTCTTTATTGAGCACTGAGTAATTGCTGCAGAAACAAGCTCAGAGGCCTGCTCTGGCTCACAAAATCACCTTTCAGTGGAACTCTGTAATTATTGTTAAAGGTTCATATTTGCCAATACTAAAAAAGTACTGATAACTTGGGTTTGTTTGTTTTTTTTTTAAGAGAAGGTTTATTTAAAATAAAAATGTTTCTGAAGTGCTAAGTGTAAGAGTGTTCAGGCAATGGTTGCAAAGTTCTTTATCAGAAAAAATGTTCAGGTTTATAGTCTTTTGTATTTGCAATTGTCCAGCTACAAATGGCAACTGTATGAGCCTGCTGAAAATGAAGTATTTCCACCTGTCACTGAAATGTTGTCTCCTCATCTGCTCTGGACAGCTAAGTCCCACTCTCTTTTTTGGTTTCAGAGGCTTCAAAAATTATGCAGTCAGACTTAAAGTGTTTTCATAACTGTATCTTTTATATGGTCAGAAGTTTTTTCCACCTGAGTTGCACTGTGATCAAAAACCTTAAAGGAAAGAAAGATCATTTAGGCAATTACTTTCAGACATGCTCTCCATAAAGGTTATGTCCTGTCTCCAGGGCTGCAGTAGGATACCATTTTTTGTTGTTGTTTTGAAGAAAAATACCCCCATGACAGAGGTGTAAACAATTTAATAATAATAATAATAATAACAATAATAAAATCTTTCAAATGGGATGAACCTTAAAACTGAGTATCCTCAGGTGGTTTCTTAGTAGAACACTTTACACAACACTATGAAGCAGTAAACATGAATGGATTTAGAGACATGAAACTTTAGAAAATTTGAATTTAAGATATTTTTATTTGCAAACCTAATTCCATTGCAGCCTTTCCAAATTCCTCTCACTTTATTTTTCTCTTGCTCATCACAACAGTGAATATAAAAAGTAGTAGCAGTTGAAGTTCTTTGCATCAGGAAGAAAAAGCACAAAGCATTGAAAACAGAACAAAGCAATTCAGCGTCAAAGTTCAGTGTTACTGTCTGCATCATTAGAGCTGCAAAGTAATTTTGTACAACCTGCTGAGCATGCCTTATTTTGTGAGGCATCAAATATTACCTTGGATATAAAGTCCAACCCCTCTGACTGCTTCCATTTTTGTTATAGCTTGCTCTACAGAGGTGCCATGACTTTCAATATAACCTATTTGTTCTTCCTCTGCAATGTGTGTCTACAATGACCCTCACCTGGGACTCCCATCTGTGGGCCCAGGACTAATGTTCAAGCTCCCCAGATTAATGCTCCTAGACCTAATATTGTAGGAGAGCCATTATCCAGCCCTGTTGTGCTGATAAAGCATTTTCTGAAGCTGACCTATGTATGTGTGTGTGAGTATATGTGCATGGATAATTAACTAAGAAGTGAGAATCGCCTATTTTTATTTTAAGATACTTTCCTCACAAGAAACAACCAAGCAAAAGTAAAATGTATGCAAATGTTCTTCAAGCTATTGCTTGTTGAATTTACATTCATTTTTTTGTTGTTGTATTGTAGGTCTAATTCCTCTTCAAACAAATAAATAAGTATAGCTCTAAATAAAATCAAAAGTCAGTCTGTGGTTGTTTTAGTAAGATACTGTGGGCTGTAGATCTTTTCCTTTTGTCAGAAGATAATCTAGGTATTGTATTACTATCTCTTCATGTCTGTAAAAATATGAAAACTTAATCTAAAGACTAGACTAGAATCAAGTTGATAGATTCCATAGGCTTTAAAACCAGGAAGGAGCCAAGAAATAAGAGAGTTACAAGAGAAATAAATTTGTTTGTCTAAGCTTGTGCATGAGAGATTTCACAGATTTGTGGCATGGAACTTTGAGAAAGCATACCATCAACAATTAGGTGGTTAATGACTTGTATGTGAGAAGAATATGCATGAACATTCCTTACTGCAACATTTCATTCACTATGAATAGCAAGCAGACACAGATACATAGTTGTTTGTGACATTTTGAATATCAAGGCTTATATATGCATTGGAAGTATTGAATGTGAGGGTTTTGTTTTGGGATTTTTTTTGTTGTTTGTAAGCAGGGTTTTTTTTATTCAATTACAATAACTTTTCCCTGCTCCCTACAGAATCATAGAATACTTTGATTCCAAAACATCTACTTCAGCCCTCGCTGCTTTAGGAAAGGACAACTTGCACTAGTTAAAGTTGCTCAAAGCACCCTCCAACCTGTCTTCATGAGGTGCCCACAACTTCACTGGGACACCTTGTCTTATAAGACAATGTTCCATTGTCTTATCAACCTGACTACAAAGAATTATTTCCTTAGGTCAAATCTATCCCAGCTAAAACCAGGACACACCCTCGTTCTGTTCAAAACTGTTTCTCTTGTGCTGTGACTGCATTCATGTCAAAAAGGCTCTCCCCATTGTTTTTAAAAGCCCATTTTAATTATTGAGAGGCTGCAATAAGAAAGAGCCTTCTATTCTCTAGGCTGAAGAACCCAAACATTCTTAACCTTATTTTATAGGAGAGGTGTTTGATTCCTCTATCTGCCTTTGCAGCTCTCCACTGTACCTGCTCCAACATGCCTGTGTCTTCCTGCTGTGGAACCCAGAGCTCAACATGGCAATTAAGGTGGGGTGTCATGGAAACAGAGAAGGAGAATCACTTTCTTTGACCTTCTAGCCACACATCTTTTCATGTTGCTAAGGATAAAATTCGTTTTCCCAGCTGCAAGCTCATTGCTGGCTCATATTCAGTTTTTCACCCATCAGCACTTTCAAGTTCTTATCAGCAAGGCTGCCTTCAATCCATACGTGCCCCAGTCTGTACTGATGGGGGTTACCATGACCCAGGTGCAAGATCTTTCACTTGGTCTTGTTGAACTTCAGGAGGTTCACAAGTGTGCACTCCTGAGGCCTTGAAGAACCCTCTGGATTGTGTCTCACCCCTTAAGCACATGAACTGCGGCACTCAGCTTCATGACATCTGCTTGGGACAGGTCACATTTAGCCATACAACAAATTATAATGGCAATTTCTTGTGACCATACTTAACTTACCTTTACTTGAAACTGCTGCCCTGAAATAACATTTTTCTTCCTTCTGAATACCACAAATACCTCATTAAAAATATCAATAATTTTCCCCTACATTTTAGATGCTAGAACTGGATAATTTTTCTGCCTTGTCTTTCAAAGAAATAATGAGGAAAAAGTGAAGAGCACTTTTCAGATATGAAGGTAGGAAGAAATATCTGAGCTGATACACTTGTTTCTCATCATTAACACAATAGTAATACAAATTAGCTAGTCAAAAACATGAGGAAAAAAGGTTGGAGACTGTTTTGTCCCATCCTCATAGACACATAGTAACTATGTTAAAAACAAAAGCAATTACTTTCCAAAGATAGCATTAAAAAAAAAAAAAAGTTTAAAAAAGATAGATTTAGATACTGTACCATGTCTTCCTCACAATAATTCAGTACTTCAGTGGTTATAAGGAACAATTACGAGACTGTAGCTATTCACAGGAATATGTTACACTGGATAAGCAAAAAAGAAAAAAAAAGAAATTACAAACACAACCCATAGATTTTTGTAAAGTCTAAGTAGCAATGAGAAAGATAGCCCCAATTAATAGGAAGAAAAAACCAAAAAAACTCAGTTAAAGAAATTTGGGCACAAAGAATGAAACTTAAAGGACAGTAAATTATTTGAGAACGGTCGAGTGACACTACTGGAATTGAATCTAATGTTGATACTGTTAAAATGATGTCACATAATTAGAAATAAATCTCACTCAATATTTTGAAATTTTATGTCTCTTACACTTTAGTATCATCTTTGATTGGTTATAAAAAAAAAGATATTTTGTTTTGCATACTTGTCAGATATTTTCTGTGTTTCTGGCTTCAATGGAATCAGGAATGGAATTGTATCTCCTGTGTATTCATGTAGTTTTGTTCTTAAATTATTGTCAATTTTTTTTTTCTTTTTGTATGCAAGACGCTTATTTTTCACATGCTTACTGTATCTGCAAAAGCCAACA
This sequence comes from Cettia cetti, assembly GCA_013401135.1. Taxonomy (NCBI): domain Eukaryota; kingdom Metazoa; phylum Chordata; class Aves; order Passeriformes; family Sylviidae; genus Cettia; species Cettia cetti. The sequence goes on along the minus strand of VZUI01038977.1, from coordinate 36,473 downwards.
TAATCATCTACCTCATCACCAGTGGTTCCATTGAATCTAATGGATACAGTGTATCCAGTGAATACCATGCTAACATCATTTTGAGTACATGCAGCTGGGTGACTACTAACATCTTTTATTAGAACTTTTTCACTCTAGATCTTTTAAGGATAGGAAGAAAATAAAATGCTTATTCTGAACTATATCACAGAAATGAATATATTTAATTCAGGCTTGCATTAACTTACTCAGCACATAACACCGTATGGAATTTATTGTATCACATAATTTTTTCTATATAAGTTTAAGAATAGGATTTCACCTCAGAATCAAGTAACTATAGAAAACAGATCACAGACGCTCCCCTCTGTTTCCTGATTATTCCACTAAAGCCTTAATTTCAAGCATCTTTCAATCTTCAAATAAAATCAATCAAAAATCTTCATAGATGAGTATGGAGAGGTTAAAAAAACCCTAAAACCATAAAAACCCCTGAACAAATAAAAAACCCACACAGAACCCCTCAAACAAACAAACAAAAAAATCCCAACAAATCAACTCTTCTCAAATAACCAAGAATACTGAAGTGAGATGCATGTTATGGATTGAAAACAGGACAAATAAAACCTGTAGCTATTTTAATATAAGATTTAATCAGCTAAGTAATAAATTTCTGATTTGATTAGGTAATTGATTTCCTCAAAGAATCAATTTAGTCTTTATTTTCAGTAATAAATAACAAATGCTGGACTATTCTCTTAAATTTGCATCTTAAAAGAAAACTGAGAAATATATCCTAACAACCTCCACAGGACAAAGCCTACACAGTCTCATAAAAAGAAAAAAAAAAAAAAAAAAAAAAGAAAAAGATAGTTTCAATGCCAGTGTAATGATTCCTTATATAGAAACTGTCCTGTAAATCAACTAGAATTGTTTTACTGGTGAGAACTGGGAGTAGGTTTTTTATTTTTATGCAAACAAATCTGTTATTTCAGTGAATGGAAAAAAAGGTCTAATGGCTTGCCTAGATACTTTAACAATGCTCAGTGTGGACATTAGTAAAGTTAATCAATGCCTGTGTGGAAATACATGTAAGTCAATTCTATAGCGTTCTGGAGTTTAGTGATAATCAAAACAAGGAAAAATTGATGATGTGTTAATTTGTTTTGGGAAACCAAGCCTGACTTTAATTTTAGACATTGATTTGATTATTTTTCTTCATACTTATGCAAATTGCATAAACAGGTTTTAGGGGGGCTTTTAATTTTTTGGTTTATGGGTCATAACTTTCTCAGTGATGCAATGTACTATGACATCAAACAACGGAAAACACCCAGAACATGATGACTTTGAATTAAAATTTAAATTTAAAAATCAAAAGTAAAAGGATAAAATTTACGTTAATTTTAATGGGTCCAAGATTTACACTCAGAATTTTCTGAAATTATTTTTGTAGTTGGGTTTTCTTGAATTCATCATGTGAAAATAGCTATTCATAGTGCATTGAGAAGCTCAGTTTAAAACAGACCCAAAAACTAACATAGCATTTCATTGAATATTTGGAAAAATAACCCAAGTAACGTATTGCAAAATATATGTGGTGTCTGAAGGTAAACTAATTAATATATTTTTAAATACAAAGGTGTCTTAACGAAAAAACCCAACCACCCACATAAACCTGCAAAATATATGATGGCAAAGTGGACTGAAAGCTCTGTATGATACATTAAAAGGGATAAACCAATTGTATTACAAAGAGATACAGACTTAGAAAGCTGTGTTAGAAACTAATATAAATTAAGGATATTCTGATAAATCAAGCAGCAAGTAAAACAAAAGGAATTGAAGTACAGAAAAACAATCTTTTGTACTGACACTGAGATTTACCTAAAAACATAAATCACAAAATAATATGACAGAAGTATTTTTAATATTTTAAAAATATATAGAAGTTAAAAAAATTGAAGCAAATATTGATTATATGTTATACATATTTCTAACTACTTCTTGGACACTGATAGTTGGTTCAGAACTCAGCTGCACAACACGAATACCAATGATACAGAATTTTTAATAGTTAAGGCCTTGTTTCTCCCAGGAAAAAAAAAAAAACCAGAAAGTCAAGTCAGTGTTAAAAGTAATTGGAACTTGTGAATTGGAATTGCAGCAAGTAGAGACAAGTTATTTTTAATAACTCGTTAAATTACATTCTTTCATGAATTGGGATAATGTCAAACCTGAATCAATAGAAAGGAAGTTAATTCCTCCTAACTTTTGATAGAGCTTCCTGGAAGCTCTTTGAAGCCAGATTTCTGAAACCCTATATCAAGAATAGCATTTCACTTAGAGACTCATTTAATGCTGTGTCTAGTCTAGAGAAACTAGACTGATTCTGAGTTCGAGCAGAGTGTGTTGGTACCTAGCTAGGTACAAGCCCTCATCTTCTACTTCCCTTGTTTGCTAGAAAAAGTGAATCTAAATAGTTGGTTTTTAAAGATGATGTGAATTTCTGCAGAGCCAAACAATCTCAGCAGTGAGCCCTGCAGGATCCCATCTAAATAAGAAGCACCCCAGAAGGTAATTGAAGAATCAGCCTATAAAAAAGACTGCAATAGTACAAGAAAGTCAACAAGGGAATATCTTAATTAATGTGCAATTTTCTTGTCTACTTATTCAGTATGGAAAAAATTGGAATTTCAGGGTAGTACAAAAGAAGTTCCTGATGCAGAATGCATCAGTTCTAACTTTGTTCCAGTATACAGAATAACCTTTTAATTTATTCAATAAATTTCCATTTCTTTAGGTAACACTGTGACAGAGAATTCAATAGGTCTTCACAGAGGCTTAACTGTGTATATTCCTACCTCATTCAAATCTAACCAATTGCCTTCGCCTCAAAAGCTAATATAAATAAAACTTCACCAAAGCCTTTCCATATGACCATCAAAGAAATTTCTACTCTATGACAAAATTAGCTAAAAAAATGAAAAATGTTATAGTGTATCAAAGAATAAAACATTCATATTTTTAGAAGTGAATTTTTATTGTTGTTATTTTATAATCAACACTTAGTAATAGGTAGATGTATTTATTTAAACAGCTATATTTTATAGTTACAAATTTAATTAGGCAGCATTATTCACACAGTAGTTCATTTACATAATGTAATCTATTTTATATCAGTACAAATTCCCTTGGTATAAAGCAAACCAGAGAACTCTTATTGATATTATGGTATTTTTTTAATCAGTTTGTAAAGGCAATGTTCTAGTTACAAGAAAGCAAGAAAACACTCATGCAAAACTAATTTTCTACTGCATTTTTTAAGTTGAAAAGATTCAATGGGATTAGCATTTTCTGCAACAATAGCAGTAATTGTTATATAGGCTGGCATGCACTTTTACAGTATTAACCTTCATTCAAAGTATTCTATGTAATATATGCCTCTCATTAAAAGCATCGGTGAATCCCTTCAAAAACACTCTTTTAGCAAAACATGAATTTGATGCTTATCTCCACTATATAAATGTAGCTGAATAATTTTGAGAATCACAGAATTACAGAAGGGTTGAGGTTGGAAGGCACCTCTGGATGTCATCTTGTTCAATACCTTGGCTCAAATGAGGTCACCAAGAGCTGTTTCCAACGACCATGTGCAGGCAACTTTTGAATTACTCCAACAATGAAAACTCCACAATACCCCTGGGCAACTTGCCTCATTTCTCAGTCATCTCCAGAGTAAAAAAAAGTGTTTCCTGCATTTCAGGCAGAGCCTCCTGTTTTTCAGTTTGTACCTATTGCCTCTCATCCTGTCACTGGGCATCACTGAAAATAATTGTTTTCTAATATATCATGGATTATTAGCATCCACTAGTGTCAGTTCCTGAATTGTACAGCTCTTTTTATTCTTTTTCTGTAACTGAATATGAAAAAGTACTGTACGAGTACAGAAAATATGAAAAGGAACAAAAGCAGAAAGATTGTCTTCATTAGAGTTGGATCAAAATTTGATTTCAAATTAAAGCCACTGCTGTCCCCTTTCACAGCAAATGTAAACCTATGGAAGAAGAGTATGCCCTTTGAATAATTAAGTCTGTGAATCTCTTCTCTGCCTAATAATTACTTTAACACATTTTTGGATCCAAAGATAAATTAGTTTGTGATTTTCATCTGATACTTCACATCAATTGATACCCAAACCATCAAATCTGTACATGATTTTAGATGTATAACAAAAAATCTCAGAATAACTTAAATGGGATATTTCATATGTACATTAGTTGCCATAATGAGGAAAGCAAATAAATCAGTCAAACAATTCTCTTTAATCTTGTTTCCATTCTGTTAATAAGAAAGAAAACACACTGGTTCATACAATACATTACTGTAATGCGAAAAAATAATTTAATGTTTGTGCTGAAAAAATGTAACATTTATATAAATTGTGATGCATGAAGTTAGCCTCTAAAGGAGTGAGGAAGAATAATATACCAGGGATTCAAGTCAAATAATCATTCCACAGAAAAGAAAAAAAAGACAACCCCTTTCTTAAAATAAAGCAAATATTTTCTATTGAATATGTTTTTCTGAAGACATCACTAGATATTACTATTTTGATTTTCACACCTGCAGATTTAAAAAGTAAAGAAAATTCTCACATGCTGAATGATATCTGTATGCCACTCTTAATTATATCAACTGTAGTGATACCAGAATATTTAAGTCAGGAATTGACCTTACATTGTAGAATTTACCTGACCTGGTTATGAACATGAGGAAAAAGTACTTGTATAAGAGAAAATCACTTTTGTGGACACAGGACTGGGCATGATTCACTTAACTACTTAAAAATGGAGCACTATATCCTTCAAGACAAGGACTGTAGAATTGTTACAAGAAAAAAGAAAAGGCAAATCCTCAGTGTTTCTGATATTTTTGAGATGTAGCACGTAAGACAATGGGAACTCTACTGATAAATGAATGCCCTCATTCTCCAGAAAAATGCCAACTCTGAGTCACGGATAGAAATATTTCGGAACAATTTAACAAATGTCTGGGAAGGACCATGCAATGCGCCTCTTCAGGTTTTTTATTCTTAAAAAAAATCCAGTCCCTAGAATGAACCAGATTATTTGTATATAGACAGGAACAGTTAACTGGAAAACTTATGAATAACAGATATAATCTCATCTGTCTTGGACAATAGTAATGAAAAAAAGCAACCAACTCCAAATTTAGTAAAATCTTCCTATATATGAAATTAAAAAGGTTTTCAATAAGGCTATTGGACAGATATCATATGTGCCCACTTGCTTTGGAAAGCTCAAAAAAAAAGAAAAACTTTAATTTTTGCAGTAAATTAATCAATTTATGGGGTATCTCAAGTAAAACACAGTCTGTCTGATCTAGAGAGGCTGTGAACAAGGTAGACATACACCTTTTGGATATAATGCAGATGTACCCTCAGAAATGCAGCTATAGATCCTTACTGTATATAAATATTTCAAGAATAAATAATAGCTTTTATATTAACAGAGTTTATAATCTAGATATGGTCCTTGAGATATCTGTTTATGAAGATGCAGATCTTAAAACAAGTTTTCCTTTTTGTAAATGCAAAGGTTTTGAGCTGGAAACATAAAACACTATTTGTTTTTGTTTGTTTTCTAGTATTGCAGGTTGTACCACCCTTGGGACTTGTCTTTCACCTATCCAAAGATTTTACTACAATATTTAATAAAGCTCTATTATGTATCTTCTTTATTAAATGAATTACTACAAGAAGTACTTTTATACCCTACTTTTCTTCTTTAGTTGTTTTGATCTATGCCAGGCTGGTTTCAGTAGATCAAAAGATTGTAAATTGCTAACTCATGAGCTGATTGAAACGTAGCAGCACTATAAATTCTTGTGATAGATTTTCTTGTATCAAAATGACTTACTTTATGGGGTTTTTTTGGGTTTTTTTTTTTTTTTTTTTTGGATGGAATGATATTGACAAAAAAAGTAAGTTGGTTTACACAGTCTAGTAAAAAATCCTTGCTTACTTCATCTGACCTCAGTACTATATGTGTTCATGGTACTTTAGCAGAGTATATTAGATGCATGTGGCATCTTTTTTTCAAAAAAAAAAAAAAAAACAGACAAAAGCTCAAATTCTAATTTAAATCATAGAAGATTTTACATGTAAAGTCTTCTACATATTAGACAGAAGTTTCAGAAGAAAGACTAGACTAAAGTTGTGAAAGTTATATTTTTCTGGCAGATAAAAATAAAACCAACAATAAAAAATACTGATTAAATTTTTCTGTGGAGAGAATTTTAAAATTGAATTTATAAGAATTTCCAGATATTTTTATTTTTTTAATAGCTCAATGTCATCTCATTTCAATTTTTCAATATTATTTATGAGCTAGTTTATCTCACAACAGAAAATTTGGTTAAACTAGTTTCTTTCTTTTTTTCATTCTAGCTGACCACTCATCCATTGTGCTGCTCTGCTCATACAAATGTATGTATATATATGTCTAGAAGTAATTAGGAAAATCATTCCCATTAATCCAAAAACCCATAATTGTCTTTATATCACAGGTCAGGGGGTACAGCTGATAGAAAATAGATGAGTTACATGCAGAATCTGAAACTGTTTAAGCCTGTTTAATCACTAGTAAAGATACCTGCTGAACGATGACAAATGCAAAATACCTAATATGTAAGTGAAAAAATTAGTAAGTTAGTAAGGGGGTTTGACCATTTTTAATAATTTTTGTTACTTCTATTTCTGCTCTGCTCTCAATTCCCTTCCCTTCACACCCTACCTTACCCCACTTCACTCTGCCCCACCCCATCCTGTTCCATCCTTCTCTCTATCCAAGTAAACACTAGAAAAATGTGGAAACTTCTGTTTTTCCCTCTGGTCCTGTCATGAGGCACCACTGAAAAGGGCCTGGCTCCATCATTTTGCACCCTCCCCTCAGGTATTTATAGATATTATTTATTATAGAATCATAAAATCATTTTGATTGGAAAAGACCTTTAAGATCATTGGATCTAACCATAAGCCTAACATGGTCAAACCCAGCACTAAATCATATTCCTACCTAGCACATGTTTAAAATAACCCCAGGAGCTGAGTGAACCACTTCTCTGGGCAGTCTATGCCCACACTTGACAACTCTTACAGCAGTTATTTTGACTAATATCCAATCCACCTTCCCTGGTGCAACTGAAGGCTATTTCCTCTTGTTCCATAGCTTTTTATTTGGTAAGGAGATCAACCTGCACCTGGCTACAACTTCCCTTCAGGCAGTTGTAGAGAGTGATAAGGTCCCCATTGAGACTCCTTTTCTCCAGGCTGAACACACCCTCAGCTGCTGCTCATAAGAGGACTAGATGTATGCTTTAGGTCTTCTGGATACCAGAAGATAGCAGCTGGATATCTTCTGGATACCAATTTCTCTGGATACCTTCCTGCACCTCTCTGTCTTTCTTGTGGTGAGGCATGCAAAACTGCATACAGGATTTGAAGTGCAGCCTCAGCAGTGGCTGAGTACAAGTATGATTACTGCCCTGGTCCTGACCTGGTCCTATTTCTGATAGAAGTAAGGATGATATTTGCCTTCTTGGCCACATTGAGATCTCCCCCAAGCTTTTATTTTCTGGGCTAAAAAGGTATCTCAGCCTTTCCTCACTGGAGAGATAGTCCAGCCCCTTCATCATCTCTGGTGGCCTCTTACTGGAGTCCTTGCAGTATGTTCACGTCTCTTTTGTACTGAGCCAGGACTGAGGATGAATGTAGTCACACATTCCCAATTAACTGCTACTTCACAGCTGTTCATCCCATGGCTCTGATTCAGAGAACTCCAGCTAGGTCTCTCCAAAGCAATCCAACACAGATGGAGCTAGCTCTCAGCATCCAGAGCAACTGGGAACTGAGGCCAAAAATTATTCCCTGCCTTTTTCTACTTAACAATGTAACCATAAAGACTGGTTAATGAAATCACAGTGTGTGTAATTATTTTACAAATGATCTAGGTACTCAGATTCAGTCTTTGATGCTTTAGTTAAGCATGCTGCAGTATGTCACGACTTAGTTACTTTAGCCATTTCATTCCCAGACAATATGGAATCATAAATGCAAAATTAAAGTTTTACCACTTCAGTGACAAATGTAGCGCTGTAGCTAAAAATGTGTTTGAGGCAGTATTTCAGCTGAGATATAGGACTTTGAACAGAAATAGATGAAGTTTTAGCAGACACTTTCTTTTCCTTCTTTTTGAACCTGATTTTCTGATTACAAGGGCTTGAAAAATACGGTAACCTAATTGAGAACTTTGGGCTTGTACAACCTTTCTTAAAGTAGTCCTCCTAAATTACTTTCTTAAACTAACTATGTGCCAATAGGAACAGATATGTAAGGAGAAATAATTGATTTTGATGATCCAATGTCCACATTAAACATGCTTTTTGTAATATTTTTGTAATAGAGTAATTATAGGTGAGTATCACAAAGCAACTGGCCATTAACATTACAGCATATTAAGAGGTCTCCAAGAGAGATTCTTTTGCTTATGTTTCATCCAAAAGTAATCATCCTTATGTTCTCTAAGACTGATTTATAATGTTAATCAAATATAGGAAGTGGAAGTGATAGATTTTGCTTCAAAGGCAACCTACGGTCTGAACTAAAAAAGCTAATAAGTATGTACTACAAAAGCACCAGAAAGACCTTTAACCTCCTAATGCCAGATTTTATTAGAATACAAACTATGGTAATGAGAAAATTCAGCCCCAAATAATAAGACATTATGAAGTTTAAAGAGTTTATTAACAAGTCTTTGCTATGCCTAATGTGTCCTTACATGTGGAATCTTTTCTTCCAGTCTTGGTTTAAAACAACTTTTACAGGCTTTATGGTTTTCAATAGACTTTTTGCAGTACTATCAAATTTGCTTCAGGATGGGATTTATCTGTATTTCCTGTGATCTACTCTAGTAGTAAAATTGCTATAAATTCCAAATATGTCTCTATGTACCAACCTCAAAATACTTCACTTTCAGTGAAGGAATAATGTTCTGTTATTTGCATGCACTTCTTCCTGACCTGGAAAGTAACAAGAGAAGACAAACAGGGAACCTTCCTCTCTTGTCTCCATCCATACCCTTTAAAAAGTACAGAACATACATTATTGTGAAAAAAGCTATTAGAAAAAAGGGAATACACTTTACTATTCAAAGCAAAAATAAATCACATGATCCCAGAAAGAGATAAATCTGCTTATCTTATTCAAAACACAGATGGCTTCCATTACAATCGTGTGTTGATAGGAAACATTTTAAATTTAGCTATCCAGATATATTCTTACATTCACATTGAATCTGCCTGAAAAAAAAAAAAAAAGCCTTTGATTTGTTTGGTTTTTTTAACATCCGGTTGACATTGTTTTGGGGGATTTTTTGTTTGCTTGCTTCAGCAGGCTTTTTTTGCCTTTGTTTCTTAGTCCCCTTTTTTCCCAGTGATGTTCTTGATGGGTTCTCTAAGCTGCCGTTACTGTCAGGATGTCTGTCACTTGACATGGTGAGGATCAGGCTGCACACAGAAATACATTTTCAGTGGATACAGGGAGAGGTTTCTTGGGAGTAATGGTAGAAGGCATCTAAAATAAGAAGAAGTGTCATCACGTTATTTAAAATTAGTTCCGAGTAAGGCAAAAATTATAGTGTGTTAGGCTTCAGTCTGAGAAAGTCAGGCACCTTTATTCATCTTTTCTCTTCTTTCTTTCTCTCTCTCTCTCATCTGTCTTTCTCTCTTCCTCCTTCACTCATCTCTTCCTATCTTCCTACGTTTTCTTTCTCCTTTCCTTCCTTTCTCTCACAGCTCAGTTTCATCCCTATATAACAGGTTTATTCTTTTCCATGCACTGTATAATTCTGGTATAGTTTTAGAAATGGGCTTTTCCAGGAACAAAAAGTAAATTATACAAAGAGCCACTGTTGCCTCAGCAGGCTAGAAATTAACACAAATGCATACAAATTGATATCACAACAATTCTTGAAATGTTCAACTTCCCTTGATTTTTTTCTGCTACTCCCAAAACTCGAATTTCTGTTAACACAGGGTAAAAATCAATGGTTAGTTTAAAGAAGATTCATAAATTGTGTCTGAAAACAGCCTAAAATAACTGCCAGTACATATATATTACAAAAGATCTATAGACTTCACAGTTCTTTGAAAAACAGTTTTGTAAATGATAAATACCTATGTCTAGCCTCCATCACTTGCATATTCCATTTTTACCTTATGCCAGGAATCTAAGCTTCAAGCAGACATCCTAATGAGGGTGCATGCTGTGACAATCTGCTGGGTAAGCTACTATATGCAGAGCAATTTCATTATTTTTAATATATGTGGTCTGCCTATGAATACTTGATGTTTCATTTTACTCCTATCTCATCAAATTCTGGTAAAGATCCATGAAAAGGCAACAACTGAAAAAACACCTGAGTGACATAAACACCTTCTTAGCTTTGCATTTTTAAGCCATTTTTTGTTAGTGTAATTGAATTTGCTGATAAGCACCTGGGACTTTTTTGTGTTGTTGTCCTTAGATTAGTAACGCCTTCTCCTAACCTAATGTGCAGCAGCAATTTTTGTCTGTTCATGATTCCTTAGCTAACAAAATTATTTTCTACATAAAATATCTTTCCTGTTGAGTTCATGTAGTCAGAAATTTCAAAACAGCAAGAATCAAGATCTGAGAGGAGGCAAAAATATTACTTTTTCCTACCCACTGTTCCATTTCACATGATATGTTTCAATACTGGTAGGTTATAATGAACAAGAATATATTATAATTCAGTAGCAGTAAAACATCATACCTTTAAGGTAATAAATAAGGATTTGAATGGCTGCTTTAATCTAAGTAATTTGGTTTCTTATGGCTTCCTTGGCATATCAAGAATAGATAGAGCAGAAATAATACTGAAGAAAGGATAACCCTACAGAGTTAGAATTGAAGTTTGTAATGCAGCCATGAAGGTTAAAGCATCCCTTGTATTTTCATGCTGATTATTTCACACAACTAAATTGTGCAGTCAGCGTGAGTCAAAATGGATCCTACCTTCCCTCCTACTAGAACAATTCTTAGTAAGTCTATGGTGATAACTATTTTGCCACAAATATTCTTTTGATCACAAGAACAATTTCAGACACCTCAAGAAGAGAAATGTGAACTTTCTGAATATAGCAATTATCCACCTAACAGAATATTTGACCAAAGTTGTTACCTCATCAAAATGGCTTTGAAAATATTCAAAATTCAAATACTTATCTAATTGAATATAATTATACACTCTATAAGTACTGCCTTCAATTTAAAAATAGAGGTTATATATATATATGAAATAAAGGTATATATATAGAATCACATTAAAACATATTTGGATTTATTGTAGTAAAACAGTTTACTTGAACTCTTTGAAATCAAGAGGAATCCTCACTTATCTGTTAACCTAAAGTTATAGTTTAAATTTTGTAGCAACATTTTGTTTCAAATTAGCTTCTCAATAATAATCACTAGAAAGGCATGATTCTATGTTTACTGTGTCCTTCTATTCTTTACTAGTCAATCCATGGTTCATCTATCTGGACCATTGCAAGAACTAACAGGATGTTAATTTTTGTCCAATCAGAGTCACAGAATCACAGAATCACAGAATCACAGAATGGGTAAGATTGGAAGGAACCACTGGGGTCTATCTGGTTCAACCAGCCTGCTCAAACAGGGTCATCCTAGAGCACCTGGCACAGGTTTGCATCTGGTCCATCTGTTCCAATGCTAGGTCACCACACAGTAAAGCTCTTTCTCAACTTCCTGAGTTCCAGTTGCTGCTTATTGCTTCTTGCCTTGTTGCTTAGCATCACCAAGAAGATATCTGGCTCCCTCCTTTCAGATATACATTGCCTACATACATTGCTGAGGTTCCCTCTAAAGAAGATGCCTCTTCTCAAGGCTGAACAAGATCAGCTCCCTCAGGCTTTTCTCATAAATCAGGAGTTCCAGTCCCCAATCATTTACTCCTGGACATCCACTGGATCTGTTCCAGGAGATCCATGTCTCTCTTCAAGGGTACTGAGGAGTCCAGAACTGGAAAAAGTACTCACCAGTGATTAGCAGAGTGGCAGGATCACCTCCCTTGGCCTGCTGGCCATGATCTTCCCAGAGTAGCCTGGGATATCCTTGACATTGTCCACAAGGGCAATGCTGGCTCATGGACAGTTTGTTGTCCACCAGGACACCCAGGTCTTTCTCCAGAATAGTTTAATAGGAAATTCTTTACAGAGCTGTTCATTTCTTTGCTGGAAATATTTAATGTTTCAAGTTTTTCAGTTTGTTTTCTATTCCTATAAGTTATCTTTTAGCTATCTGCAATGTAATTTTTTTATGATCAAAAGTTTGCAACTGGAAAGAACTTATCATAGGTATGATATTTATTCTATCAGGAAGCCCTGGTAAAGCAAGATACAAAGTGATCTTTGATCCAAAAAAAGAAACATTTTGAGACTTTGATACATCTTCATTACCCTAATAATTTATTCATAAGCCCTACCAGCACCCAGTGACATTACAGCTGTCATTTGAACCACAAACTTCAAAAATCCTAAATATAAATATATTTGTTTTGTACACCCATGAATAATTGAGCATACAGAGTATTCCCTGTAAAATGAATATAGGTAAAACAGAGGAAATCCAAGTGTGGTTTAGATAAATCCAGTCGTACAATTTAATTTGCATATAATAAAAATATAAAACCAGGTAACATCTGCATCACAACAGGGTTTTATTTTATTGCCTACAATTACAGCACCACAATTACAGGAAAATTCAATATAAAAATGGATTACATCTCATTATGGCATCTAAAGCAAATTATGCAATGTGTATTTAGTCTGAATACATACATAGTTTTATACATTTTTATTTATATATACATATAAACATGTATATTTAACATGCACAATATTTAACAGGAATTGTCCAACATTGTATTCTAAGAGGAATATAAACAATTTATTTCTTTGCAATTCAGTTTAAAAATAAGCACACTTAACTATTCTGGTATTTGAACCACAGAAAATAACACAAAAATTATTATTGCATTTAATAAATATGGAGAAGTTGCAAGAAAGGAGAAAACATTGGTTTCTTTTTCCATATTTTCCCCCCAAAACAGTTAAAAATTTGAATCTAGGGAGGAAACAGAATTATTCAGATAATTATGTATATATTTGGCATTTTCAGAAGCTCGTAGTCTACCATAACCATTTTCTGGTATGGATTTCTGTGGCTAAAATATCACAACAGAAGGAAGCTCACATGTTTAACTAAGAAAAAAAATGTTTATTACTGTGCGTTTATGCATCTACATGTTTTCCCAATTAATTTTTCCCAAGCAAATAATTCAGTTTGACAAAAGGCTAAGAGTAAAACAAGTGTAATTTACATGAAATGTTTAATTCAGAGTAGGAACAGAAATACAATAATAATGATCTTCAAATCAAGTGGAACAACAAAAAGCTCTATGCTGGTATCTGTCCTCACTAATATTACTATGAAACACCCTCTAGAAGGCAATGGAGTGCACTGGCATCAAGCTTGCAGGTACATAGCTGCAGGTTGGAAGTCAATACATTGAAGGGTAGAGCCACCCAGAGGATCCTAAAAAGGGTGGAAAAATGCATTTACAGGATATTTTGAAAGGACAAATGCAAATTTCAGCATCTGGAGTGTATGCGTTATGAATGATACAATGAAAATGTTTTATTTAAATAATTTGAAGCTTTAACCAATTTCTTGCCTGAAAAGGCTAAAGATTTATGATTCCACATTCATATGGTGGCATAATGTCATAAATACATAGATCTGTGTGATTGCGGGCAAGTGTTTTATGGGAGAAAAAGATGTTGGCCGTAAACAAGTTAATTTACAAAGATGATAATCCAAGTATAATTAGTTCACTACCTACCTGAAATAGTCCTAGATTGTTATGAGAGAAATGGTGACGCTGTTTTTATGTTAATATTGAAGAACATGTTAATGAGTTATTTTATTTTCCTTCAAATGGAGAAAAATATATAGAATGAAACCAACTCCTTACTTATTTATTTATATCCAATTCAGAATCATTTTATTTTTTATTTTCAGAAAATCTGTAATCTCAAGAAGTCAGCAATAAACCACACTTTAAAATTATGTTCCTGAGATTTAAGTATTCTTATTACTGACCCATCCCATCCTTTGAAGTCTGTATTTATTTTTCCGTAGTTCTTTGTTAGGAAAAACCAGAACTTTGTGTTCTAGACAGCTCCGGTTGTTGTTAATCTACAATTTCAAAGTGTCTTTTGAAAATGCATTTTTCTTTTCCTGTCGCTGTGGTGTCTCCAGGAGAGATCTCCTGACCTGCCCTGGCTAGCCCTGCCACCAGCAATAAGTGAGTTCAGCCCAGTATATTGAAGGACTGGGCTGATCCCATGAGCTCTTGTTGCAGCGAAAGCGTGACTATGGCAAAGGAAATTAAAGGAGTACTCTGCAGAGGCTTTTCACTGTAGGTTTATTGCAGCCCCAGGAGCTGCATCTTCACCTCAGGGAGTCTGCCTCAGCAGACAGAGCACAGACTGCCCTCTGACAGCCTCTTTTATCAAGGGGAAGGGTAAGGACCAATGGGGAAAGACCTGGGTGTGGCTCTGGGAGTAAGGGACATTCCAGGAGACCAGTCCTCTGGGAGGGAATTTCTGAGACCCTGGCCAATCATTCAACGGCCTCTCTGGAATTTTCCAGATGCAGGGAGAGGCCAGGTCCTGACTGACAGGCCTCAGGGGTAGGGTAACACAAGGATTGACAGGGGCTAGGACTTGGGGCAACCCATGTGGGGAAAACTTGGGGGTACATAGAACAAACTATACATTAAACCATACATTTAACATAAGAAACTGAAAACACACCACCACATTTTCCTACCTGAAAAAGGTGCCAAACCCAACATAGTTTCATGCTTTTGATAAGACTGTTAAATATTAAAGACAAAGCCACTTATAATACAGCCATAATACATAAACAATGTGTTTTTCTCATAAATTAAACGTCAAAATTCAAGACAGTGTCATCTACTTTCAATGTCTTCACATTACTAAATATTGCAGATAGCTGAGAGAAGATGCTTGTAACACATAGATGCATTTCAAGATGGCAGGTATGTAGGTATGCCTTTAAATAGTTAGCAGAACTGTGTCTTTAAAATTTATCGATGTCAATCCACCGACACTGATTTTTTGTTTTCTTTGGTGAATTAATCCTCACCAAATGAATGATAGTGGTGTCTTTATGCCTAAATCTTTGTTAAAAAGTGTGAACATTAAGATGGATCAGAAGACTGAAGTAATTATTTGATTTGCCTTTACTCAGATTTCCATTAATTCCAAACATGATCCTGTCACAATATGCCAGAATTTAATTTAAAGAAGGGATTATACATATATTAGCTGTCCCATTTAAAGAAAAAGAAAATTAAAAGAAACAAAAGGAAAAAATAACCAGACACACTCATGAGAAAACTTGTTTATGAGATATAACATTGTGAAATTATTTTTATTAGCTCTGTATGAGATATTCTATAAGATACAGTAATTAAAATTAATTAAATTATTAAGTAATTAAAATTAAAATTCATTTAAGTGCAATTCAAACAGGTGTACAAATAACAAAAATAATTTTTATTTTATAGATTACAAGAATAATCTTTTAAATGTACATAAACGATGAGAATAATGTAAGGAGAAAAAGTGAGGAGTATAACAAGGGAGATATTGGCATGACAAGTATGCTATTTGCTTAGTGATATGAGATTGGTTTACTAAAATATACTTTAGCAGAGTGTGCTAAAATGATGGTACTCAGAAGCATAAACAAGATATAACAGGAAATGTGATTCTAAGAACTAATCTTAAAGGTATTGATGTGCATTTTTGGCATATATTTTGTAATATTTTCCCACTGTACACAGATATCCCTCTACATAAGAACTCAGGTAAGGGTTTAATTTTCACATCTCACTCTAATATTACCTTTCACCTTTCAGTTTGTAGGAAAAGACCTTTTTGCTTTGGAGCTGCAAAAGCAATATTAGAAAGCAAATTATTCTTTAGGTTCACTGACCTGTCCCAAATACAACTGAATTTCTTCTGAAAACATTTGTTATGCTTTATCTTTTGGGAGCAAATAACTAAAACTATATTAATTGTATTTTTAATAACTTCAATTAAGTTTTTAGTTTAGGTTTCTGTGGGAGAGGATTATCTCTAAGTTCACCTGAAAATTGTATCCTTAAATTTTTTATGTTTAGTTCTCAGATGTATATTTTTCTAATGCAGTTCTATGCTTCAGCACTAATCCTATTATAATTAATACTGGGGTTTGTTTCTGAAAGCCTTTGCAAAATAATATTTGTTTTTCTTGTGTTTCTGTTTTATTATATTTGAAGCCTGTTTTATGTCAAATACTTAGAAAATTATATGTGAAAGAAAACTTAACTATTAAGATTGGTAAATGGGATGCTGGCAGCATTTATGATTAAATAATATAAAATAAAATTTCTGGCTAAAATATCTAATGATCAGCAATTCATAGTTTGGTTTGGAAGGGACAGTTAAAAGTCATTTAGTCCTGCAATGAGCAAGGACACCTTCTACTGGATCAGGTTGCTCAAAACCCAATCCAACCTGTCCTTGAATATTCCATGGATGAAGCATCCCCCATCTCTGTGGACAGCCTGTTCCAGTGTTTCACCACTCTCATTGTAAAAAAAGTCTTCCTTATATCTACTTGGAATTGACCCTCCTTTAGTTTAAACCATTATCCCTTCTCTTACTGTGAAGGGGCTTGGTAAACAGTCTTTCCCCATCTTTCTTGTAATCTCCTTCTAGGTACTGGATAAGCTTTCCCTGGAGCCTTCTCTTCTCCAGGCTGAACAACCCCAACTCACACAGCACTTCCTTATGGGAGCGGTGTTCCATCCCTCTGATCATTTTTGCTAATCTAATAAAAAGGTAATTCTGGAAATATTTTTAGAACAAAAAACCCCATGCTTTCTTACCTTTTGCTCACTCTTACTTTAACATAAGAAAATAGGTGGTGTCAAATACATCAAGTTATAATTCAAGTAGAAAATGTGTAGAGAATGGTTTTCCATTCAGACAGAAGTCAATGGAATGTCAAGAGTAAAGGGATAATGAGCAGATCTTCTTACTTGTTCATTTTATAAGTAGAAATTTTAATATGAATTATCACTTGTTTCCTTTCCTAAGGGTCATGGTGGACAGGACCTTCAGCCTTGACCTTTTTAATTAGAGGATGGTACAAATTTGCCAGTGACTCAAACAGGTAGATTTGACTACAAACAAAGCAGTTGCTGGAAGAACTGTGCCATCACTTACAGAGGTGTATGAGGGTTTTTTCCTTTATTTTCCCTCACAATCCTTGAATCCTTTAGAGTGTTATTTTTGCTTTCACTTACAATATGACATTAAAGAGAGGGGGTCTACTTGGAAAAGAATTTGTGCAGTATAAACACTTTGGATGATCACTCTCAAAAATCTAAGGGGGGAGATGTATGTTTGGCATTTTTATGTTTTTTTTTTCTTCAGAAATATACTGTGTGGAATATGAGCTCTGATGCTGTAAGTCTTTATTTCTTTGGAAGTTCAGTCTTCCTAAATTGAGAATACACTTTTTCTCAGGCTTGAATGTTGAAGGGACACAGACATTACCTGGGCTGAACAACTCAAAAGTCTGTCACTTTGCAGGCACCACAGATTTGGAGGGCAGGAAACTCTAGCTAGGTTTCAAATACAGAGTTCCTCTATTAGTACCTTTCCTTCCAAATGAATTGCAGGAGATTCAACTATTCAAGCTCCAAAAAAAGATCCATTGATATCTAATGCCAGTGCTTCTCTGATTTAAGTTTCTATAATAGTTCTCAAAACACATGCACATGTGTATGGATAGAGTGCCTTAAAGGAGTCCTGCTGCAGGGGTATCTCTCTTCCAACCTGAAAGAAAATGATACTATTCAGTGATTTTAATAGCATTAAACACCACTAAAAAATGAAAAACTTATTAAATGTCCTTTTTGTGTGAGACAAATATTAGGACTTTGTGTGCTCCTTTTCTTCCTGGCAAATAATAGAATCAATTAAAAGTGCAGTTTTGAAGGAAACTGTCCAAAAGCTACTAAACTGCAATTATTCATGGGATTAGATAGTACTGAGAAGATAGAGTCTTGTAAGAGTGTTTAAAAACTGGATAACAATAAAAGAGTTCAGATTAAATGCTTTGGATATGTTACAGAGATGTAGTGCATTAAAATCAGCTACTGATTAGTGTTTCAAATTCAACTTCCAGATACCAAGCATCACAGTATTTTGATGATGAGGCAGGCCAAATTTCAACTCTGTGGTCTAAAGCAGAAGACTGCAGGTTTATAAGGAGAATTTTAAATCTCACGTTACAGAAGCGTGCTCTAATCACTGTATATAGCATCATGCTTTCTTCCTAGTTTCTTTGAATATTAGCAATTTTACTCCTAAACTTGAGATCAATGTACTTAAAATTGAAGAAAATATGTATGTAATATTCCATGAGTGTTCTCAGTCTAAGGAGAGGGAAAAAAACACCAGCAATAATTTTGGAAAATTAAAATAAAGATTTTTTTCTTGCATTTTAGCTTGCTATAATTATTTTTGCTTTGCTTTTATTTATGAAAAGCCATGGTAAGCATTTTGTGGTGGAAGATAGTAAACACTTTGCATGAGAGTAATACCTGTTTTAGACTGACATTCTTAAATATTCTGCTGTAGTAAATGTAAATACA
The DNA here is from genome assembly GCA_013401135.1 of Cettia cetti. Taxonomy (NCBI): domain Eukaryota; kingdom Metazoa; phylum Chordata; class Aves; order Passeriformes; family Sylviidae; genus Cettia; species Cettia cetti. The sequence goes on along the minus strand of VZUI01038977.1, from coordinate 17,568 downwards.
GTATGCATATGAAAGAATATTCATGCTTACTGGTGTACTTAAAGTGTTGTTTACCTAAGGTACTTGAGCAACTCTTAATTTCACTAATATGTGAATCATTCCCTAGTATTTCAATTCTATGAGCTCAGCTAATCACAAAATGTGAAAATAAAGCAAAGATAAAGAAAATAAACACAAAAGGAATTTGGGATATGATTTTATTTTAAAATTCTTGTTATATAACATCTGGCACAATGACGTCGTACTCATCATGTTTGTGTTGCCTCCAGCCTGAAAGGCTTCTCTGAATCTGACAGTCTTACAGAGTTTATTTATGTTCCCTCTCAGTGGAATTTGCCTCAACAATACATCTTCATCTTCATCTCTAGCTTGTTGTGTATTGGTTCCTCAGGAAAAAAAAAAAAAGTTCTCCCTAGAGAGCTTTTTGTTTGTTATGCAGACTTTTATCGACCATATATATGAAAGATCATGTTTCTAATGTCTAATGCTGTAAGTCCCTTTCATCGAAAATCTATATTCTTTTATTTAGCTAACATTAGGTTTTTTTCTTTTAAGGGTTTGGGAAAATTCTACAGTATTTATTTATCTCTTCTTAAATATGTTTAAATGCAGAATATCTGTAAAGCTCCGCTTTTTTTAAATGAGGTTTACTAAAAAATAATTTTCTAGTTAAACTGATCTCCAGTGTGTGAGAAGGAAGTCTCACAAGCTTAGGAAGCTTACTACCTTTTTTACATGTAAAATTTATGTTTCTGAGGAACTGGCATATGTGTTTTACTTTCTTCCATTAGATTGCTCTTCCTCATGTATGCTATTACTGGAAAGTAGAGTTTAAGGCTTTCTGTCACTTCACTGAGTCATAACTCATGCTTGTGACTTTCAATATGTCAAGACAAGAATAAAGCCAGGTAGAGAGGGAAGAGAAAGGGGGAATAAGCAATCCAAGTGCAGAATAGTTTAGCTTAATTTTTACAATTACACAGTCTATAAAATCAAAAGGAAATCACTGATTCTTCAAATGCCATTTTAATAATATTTTTTGTAATTGTCAATTAGGTCTCAAAAATGAAAATTCCTTTTCGAATTTACATCAGTAAAAAGGCTATGATACCTTGATGACTAATCGGACATATTTTACATAGCTGTATTCTCCACTGCCATATAAAAGAGAACTATATTATTAGAAATTTCCTCTGTATATAATAGAGATTAAAGACTAGAACAAAAATAACTGGTGGGTATGGAGGATAGCCACAGCAAGTGCATCTTCCTTTCTGAAGGAGGTACTTTTTAAAACTACTATTTCCCTTTCCCTTCCCCCCATTTTTCTACCAGTACTATAATTTCCAAAGGAACTTAGGGTATTTCCAAAAAAAAAAACATTTTGGATTTCTTTTAAATTAATGTTCATACCATTAATATTTCAGACTGTCAGTGTGACAAATTCATAAATAACTGGACTATTAAAGGAACAAGAGGAATAAATCCATATACTTTCAAACGGCATGAAGGCTGTGAAGTTCTTCCTATGAAAAAGGCAGATCAATCTTACTTTATCTTATCTAAAAGCAGCACAGGTAAGTTACAAAGTGTGTGGCAAAGACATAAAATAGCACTGTGCAAAAATTTAGCATTACAATAACTGTGTCAATCACATAAAATCTTTAAAGCAGTAGGACTAGCATTAGGAAGGCCTCTTGTAGAATTTACAATTTAAATTTATTCTTCCAGATTAAAAAAAAAGCATTTGTTTGACTTCAATTTAAGTGTTGTGCTACATAAATATTAATTATAGTCCTTTAGAAAAATACCAGCAAGCTTAAGAAATCAGATTGTTAGATCATGTAGTAATTTATCTTCATTATGAGAGCAGCAAATACTTGATTTCTTTTAAAAAGATGAACAATATATCTATAAGCATAAAGTAAGCTAGTCTTGATAAGTGATGAAAACTACAGTTCTTAAAACTATAAATATAGAAATATGGAATGGTTTGAATTGGAAGGGACCTTTAAAGATCATCTAGTCCTCCTCCCCAGCCATGGGCAGGGACACCTTCCACTATATCAGATTGCACAAAGCCTCATCCAACCTGATCTTGAATATTTCCAGTGGTGGGGAATCCACAACTTCTCTGGGCAACCTGCACCCTGCATTGATACTCATCTTTTTTTTTTTTTTTTTTTTTTTTTTTTTATGATTTCTAATTTAAATCTACCCTCTATCAATGGATTAAAACTCTTTTCCCTTGTTGTATCCCTACAGGCCCTCGTAAAAATGATGCATTTTTCTTACATGACCCTTTTATATACTGATGATTCTGACATTCTCCTAATACCTTATCTCAGAATTTCTGGGAGAGGTTGTAGTATATTATCATAGAATATCCTGCCTCTTCATATACAGGAGATTCTGACGAATGAATTTTACTGTTTTCTTTATATTGGATACTTTGATTACTGGTGTCCTAAAATGCTTAGCCAGCCTTGGGATTACATTGCATTGCTAAGTAGAGAGCTGACTGAAGAGAAGAAAAATGTAATGTGTTGTCATGAGTACAGAAGTGGGGTCCAAAGACATATACATACACAAAGAGTTTAGAATCTACTCCTCAAATCCAGTAGAGTTTTTGAAATTCCACTATCATAATTTTTTATTCACTTTTAAAATCCATAAATAAATAAAATAAATGTAGATAGATATATACATTTAGATGTCTGCAATCCAACTCTTGGGATCCCTGAGATGGGATTTTTTCACTTTGTAATGTATACATCAAAATGAAACTAATTATACCATAGGTAATCTAGACAGTCAGCTGAGATCCCTCTCCTCCTGTCATTTTTGTTACAATTATATCATTACAAACCTACTGAAATAGTGACATTCATTCCTTTTGTGTTTGTATAAAAGTAAGCACATATAAGTCTTGAGGGCAGAGACATAACCATAGCATGACACAAGGAATGTATTTCTAGGAAATATTTTCAATAGATACTTAGGAACCTATTCCTTTGTTATATGAATCGGTATAGGTGTGTGGGAAGAGCAAGTGCATAAAAAGAGATTTGAAGAGCTATTTGCCAGTCATATTATCTTCCAGCTCCTACACATATAAATTAATTGCTGTCAAGCATTTTCTGAAAATATGAGAACATAAATATTTATAGAATATGTGAAAGATATGGACTTAGGCTTTTTTAAAAATAAATATTTTATCAATAATTATATTTCTATTGTATTTGGAAGTTAACTGAAATCATACTCATACTGCTCTAAGTAGCAATCAACAATCATAACATCTAAGAAAATCTTAGAATTTGAACCTGGCATGTCATGCACTCTTTCGATCTTGCTGTTAAAAAATCAAAACATAAAATCAGATCTAAACACCAGAAAGAAAAAATTATATTTTCAAAATTAAGTGTGACAAATTAGAAAATTATGTAATCATTAAAAGAGGCGCTAAGTAATGGGAATTCTAATTACTTTTTCAGCCCACACTGTACATGGTTTCATATTTAGTGAAAAAATATTACAAAGTGCCATCAGTGGTTTAGTCATCTAATATTTAGGTATTGAGTTTTATTTAGACCACAAGGACCCTTTTAATAACAAATGGATAGCTACAATCACCACAGGAAAGTGCTCCATTTTACTGATTTTAGGGAGTATTAGATTGTGTATGTTAATAGCCTACAGATAATTGGGGGTGGCAGGGTTGGTGAGTGGTGAGTAGAAGGTTGACTATCCCGAACTGAGCATCTGGACTCTCAAACAGAAGACTCCCAATTGCTAGCATCACTGCATTCTGGTTGTTGTACATTTTACAACAATTAAACAGCATAGTCATGTCCCGAATCCTCCATTTAATAAAAACAAACACATGGGAAAAAAGCAGCAACGGATAGTCTGATTACGTACTGCTTCTGCACATGCACTGCTTAGAATGGGAAAGCCAGAGAACATGACCCACAGAAAAGAAACGGTGCTCAAACTTGGTTTCTGTAAAGAAGAAAGGACTTTGGAGAAAAGAAGGGACACTGAAGAGAAGACAACAGTACTTGATGAAAGAAAGATCAGAAAAATGGGGGAAGAACCCAGAGATCAGAGACCTGTGTGGAAATGACACAGAGGTAATTCCCAGGGAGGGATCTTTGCTAGCGATTCTCAAGAGTGGCAAGTGTAAGCAGCAGCACATCATGGACAATAAAACATTGTGCCCAGCCTACCCAGATCAGGAGGGACCTTTGTGCTGGAAATTGTAATGCTGTGAGCTAGTGAGTGAGCAAGCACGTGAGCAAGCTTGTGAGCTAGTCAAGCAGTCTAAATACTGCTGTCTCATTGGTTGTTATCCAGATCACCATCTCAATCACCATCCAGATAGCCCTTATCCAGATCCACTAGTATTTGATATCTATTTTCTTTGGCTAATTCTAATGCTTGTGCAGTTCTTATTTGTCTTACACCATGCTGGGATTAGGATTTGAGCAGGACAGTTTGCAAAAAACATGACCTCTCAGAATTTTGACTTCTTCCTCTCAAATATTACACTTTGTCACAAGCACAGCAAGGACTCTGCTAATTATACAGACTCCAGCCTGTTGATACAGGGGTTATCATTTATTGTGTTTTGCCTGTGACAACCTCTTGAAGTGACTACCTTCTCCATTCCTTTCAAGAAGAAGAACTGTCAATAATTTTTAAAATATAATCACAGTTACATTGTGATTACCCTTGTTTATATGCAGATATATTTCTTCAAAAACTCTAATTCTTTTTAAAACATTTCTTTCTACAAGATTTGTTGACTCTAATCATTATATTTACCACCATCTTCACTTATTCTACTCTGGTCTGTAATATTTTCAAAGTAGAGAAAACAAAATTGCTTGTTTGTGATTCTCTGTATTTCCCTAGAGTCTTTGTTATCATTTTAGTTGAAAAGCAGCTGGATGTTTGCTTTCATAATTTTCTCATTCCTACGAACGAGTTTCCTAGTTGAGTTCTTGCAAATTTCATAGGCTTATAATACCTGTTGCTCCCAAACTGTGAACAAATGGTAATAAATGGAATGAGACAGGTTGAATATTATTCATCCACTTAATTATTTGAAATATCTTCTGTCTATATTCTCCTGTAAGTCTCCCTCTGATATGTGAATTTCTTGTCTTTTGTTCTTCCATAGTGAATGGGATATCACGGTCTGGTCCAGTGGTGAAGGTGCCGCGACCTTCCTTGCTAGAAGTGTCTTTAAAAAGACACCTAGATCAACAGAGGCACAGGCACTCCCAGGTGAAAAGTGATTTGCTCTTTGTGCACCCTTAGGTGCAGAGTGATCAGCTATTTAGTGCATTCTGAGGTGCAGAGTGATTTGCTCTTTGTGTGGCTGCCTGAGCAACAGAGCCACGTTTGCCACCCTGGGAGACACAGGAGTAAAAGCAGGGAGACGGGTGTCTTTCCGATCTCCAGGAGAGCTACTTTATTCCACAAGGTCCAGAGGAGAAAGAGCCCAATGGTCCTGGGGGAGAGGGATTATATAGGGTATCAGGGCGGGATTTCACATCTTGGCCAATGGGGGAAGGAATTGGGAAACAGACCAATCAGGGGAAGGATACAAAAAGAACCAATCAGGAGGGGTGAAAACCAGGAACAAGGGAATAACCAATGGGGTATGAAACATTAACATAGAGCTGTAAAGGCTCATAGGTTGAAGTATTTTTTTTCTCACCTTGAGCCATAAGGAAAACTCTCAAAGGGAGGTCCCAAAGGAGAGTCTCAGTGACCTGAGACAGCCTAGGGGCTCTGCATGGATTGAAGCACTTTTGCTCACCCTGAGCTAAGGAAATCTCTCAAGGTGACTTCCCAAAGGGGAGCAAGTTACTGCTAACTGAGGCAGCCTAGGGGCTACACACTCTCTGAGGAAGCAAATTGTTTTCTGTGGAAGGTCCAGATACCACCACAATGTCATGCGAACAACTTTGTTTCATGAGTTTTTTAAACAATCTATATCTCTTTCAGATTCTCTGTGAGAGTCCTGCTTCTTCTGCTATTAAAATAGTTTTATTTAGCAGTATTTTATACTCCTAGAATTTCCTGCTCGAAACCTTTTCCTCCCATGTCCCATATCAGGGAAATTTTTTGCTAGATTTTTCTGTTGGTTGTTTTGTTTAGTCTTGGGCTCCTTTTACAATTTTGTAAGATTCAGAGACAGAAAATGACCCCACAAAGGATTTTAAGATATCAGAAATAAAATAGCAATAAATCCATCCTTAACACTTTCCAGAGACTAAATTTCTTCTTTCACACCTTTATGTAATCTCTGCTGAAGTGCAGTTTAGTTTAGGATTTGTTGTTATTAAAATGGCATAAGGAAAAACCATTAGGAAAGTGAATGTTTGACACTGAAAGAAAGAGATGATAATAGAAATCCTTGAAGGAAAAATAACTGTTTCTAAAGAGAAGAAGCACTGGGTGCTTTATGATTAAATTTCATGCTTTGACACTTTTCAATTCTTTGAAAGCAAGTGATAATAAGGAAAATTACTTCTTAGTCTGAGAAGCAGCTTAAATGAAACCAATAAAATCTATAGTCCAACTTTTCTGTGTTACTTAAATGGTTTTTTATCTCTCAGAGCTAAAGTGGATAATGAAACTTGTTACTTAAGGGACTTATCAGTGGAAATTTTGATAATTTTACATTGCATGTCTAGAGTGTCAGAATTACATATGATTAAAATGTTGCTGCCCTGGCCAAGAGAGTCTTACGGGTTATGAATTAATACAGTCTAAAAGAAAAAAAATAGAGTTAATAGATATCCATTTTTCTCTTCTTTTCAATTAGAGATAAAAGTGAATTTCTTTTTCTGTTCATAAGTGTTTCAAAACATTTTAAATTATTTAAGAAGAAATATAATTCTTTAACTTGTAGTGCACTTAGATAAGCAAAAATAGCTAATAATAGATAATAAAGATCCTGACAGAGGCCTTAGAGTTAGACATAGATGATGGCCAAAAGCTTCTTTTTCAAGAAATGTACGGTTCAAAGGATTTTTTGCAGCAAATATATATGAAATCTTGACTGACAGGAAAAACATAACTTTTGGTGTCATTTGGCTGAAGGGAGGTGATGGATCTTGAAATCAGAAGATAACTATAAAAGAGCAGCAAGCAGCACATAGTGTGAACTGAATTAAAAGAAGTTAAACATTTGTCTACAAGGTAGAACATGTTCTTTATATTGTGCCTGCAGCTTTCTGAACATATATAAAAATGTCTGTTTCCTAAAGGAATCTGAACTTAATGGACTGAGTGAAAAAAAGTGCAGGTAGGTAAAAAGTGAAAAGTAACTTCTATTATCTTACACACAAAATACAGTGGCAGAATTTAAAATAAAATTGATCCTCAGGTTCAGTCCAGTAAGGTGATTGCTGAAATGCACTGCCTTTAGAACTGTTTAAACTGTGGTAAAACTCCAGAAATTAGAGTTCTAAGAGTTTTTCTGTGTCAGATGGGAAAACAACCAACCAAATAAAAAATGTAAAGGAATACACATTCAGTGTTGTCCCTTATTACATAAAATGTACGTATTAAAAAGAATATATTCTTATGAGTAATACTGATATGCAGAATTGAAGAGAAATTTAATTTTCACTCATGAAATTATTTGTTATTTGTCACAAATTGCTAAAAACATCAGTGATAGTCTGCTGCTTTTGAGTGATTTGCAATTCATTTTACCTAAGGTCTTTGTTATGGAGCCTAATATCATTTTGGTGCAGATTACAGCGTTTGGCACATGCTGAATGAGATATAGAAGCCTAAACTAATTTTTAAAACTAGTGCAGTAGTAAACACTGCAATTACCATAGCACCTTACACTTATATTGATAGCAAATACAATATTAATCTGAGCTCTGTGTATTATTTCATTCTGTAAGCTAAACCACATAACTTTATGTTGACTGCTAGAATAGTGTTGCAAAAGGTTCCCACAGGATTGGGTGAACTGGTGATGGTAGCAGACATAGCTTTTCCTTTTGTGCTGCACATGCAAGAGATAACTGAAGATTCAATCTTCTCTTTCTCATCTCATTATGAGGAGGGGAAGAGGTGATGTGTATGTTTCTGGCTCTTGGATTCTCTTTTTCTGCTTCAGAAACACTGGAGACCAGATATCTGCCTACAGCCATAAAAGCTATTAAAAAATTACAAAAGCTCAGCTCAGCAATAGCGTTTTGCAGTTCAGCCAGGGTTTGAGCAGGTTTCAGCAGTTTGAGAATTGCAAATACCTTGGGTCTGCCGGTGAGAATTAGTGCCTTTGGGACGGTATTCTAAAAATTGTGCAGAGGGTGTAGTCTGACAGGCAGGTGAGGAAATAGAGGCTTGTGATAAAAGTTCCAAGATAGATTTTACTATTTTTCAGAAGTGACCTAAGCATTTAGACAACTGAACTCTGAGTGCCAAAACCACTTTGCAAATGACACAAACTCTCAACCCACTTAGAATGCCTCTGCATCAGCACTTTAGTTCAATGTGCGGGAATGCACACTGAAGTAAATCTCCCAGTTGCCAACACTCCCCACCTGAATCTTCCTGCCCCTTGTGATCTTTCACGTTGCAGAGCACAAACTCACCCACACAGGACTCCAAGGACTTAAAAACACTGCAGTAGTTAATAGGGCAAGGCTTGCCTTGGCCTGGGCCAGCTGTAGCTTGTTGCAACAGTCCTAGAGCTCAACCTGTTGATCCTTCCCCTAATGTAGATGGAGCCCTGGGAGTGCCACGCGGTGAAGGACTTAAACTCAGCTGTCACAGAGTAACCCACACCCTTTGCATTAGGCTTCATGCAATTTTTCAGCTTAAAATGGGACACGGTGTGATAAAGCAAAGATAAAAATCCTTATAAAATAGCTCCAAGTGGCCTGTGAATTAAGGAGCCTTGGAGCCTTGCTCCCAGCTGTGATGCCACTCATGGAGTTGTAAGATACAACTCATGCACTGTAAGCCTTGAAAAAAACTCTATCCATCAAGGTTGGGATCCAGGGGAACATCAAAAGAGTGAGCTTTGCACCACAGAATAGAGGCAATTTAAACTCTGTTATTATTACTGTTACTGAGAGGGGTTTTTATTTATTAGATATGGACTGTTGGATGGTTAAAAACATTAACTAGACAAGCAATAAATTTCTGTTGTCATATACAAAATATTGCCCCTTTTTACCATAGTAAGATTTCGAATGAAACAATGCCTATGGGAAAGCAGATCTCTCAGCCTCAACACTAACAGTTTTGTCTATAAAATCCTTGTTCATTGTAGCTGTAGACTTGCCATTAGAATCTGGTCCTTGACATGTCTTTGAAAGCTTCATCTTTCTTTATACTTAAGTGATATCCAAAATAACTTCAGTCAACAGTTGTGAGGCTCTTTGGTAGCTCATTAAAAAAAGCTCCTTGACTGACCAATTTGTCAAATTGTCTGTTTCACAATAGATAGTGTTTTGGTTTTCTTCTGTCCAGAATCTGTCCTTAAAGACTTTCTCTGCGGTCTTTTGTGCAAGCCCATTCCTGTGGCCTGTTCTCAGATTACTTGTCAAAATCATCTGTTATTTAAGACAAATATTAGTATGTATTTAAGAAAAAAAAAAAAAAATCCAGCCTTGATTACCAGGTCTAAACAAGAGCTCCAAGCTGGCACTTTTTCATGACCTGGATGATACTTTATTTGACTATTGGCAGTTCATATGTCCCAAATTATGTGATTCTAGGTGTTTAGTTGGTCTTCCAGTAATAAAACAGCAGTTTGCATAATTTGTAGTTACATAGGCTTTTGGGTTTGGTGAGGATTTTTTCTTTTTGTATATAAACTGTTATGCAACAAAATCCTTAAGTAAAAACTTCAAAAGTAATGATGGAATTATTAACTTCATAATCTGCAGTATCTAGGTCTCTGCCACTTTTTTGATTAGTGTTATTTCTACTCAATTTCTTAAATTTCTTTAAAGGTTTTTAATTTGTGTAGCTTGTGGATGGTAAGAGGAAGTGCAATTTGTTGGTATGTCAATCACAATTACGAGTGAAACATTCAGTAAGCTCCAATTTATCTAAGGTTACCTTGGTTAATGTTATATTGGGGGGTTTTTGTTGGGTTTTTTGGGGATGGGGATGTTGGTTTTGGGTTTTGTGGGGGTTTTGTTGTTTTTTGCTTGATTTTGTCTGGTTTTGTTGTTGTTTTATGATTTGGGATTTTTTTGGGGGGGCAGGGGACATTAACAGACTGGCTCAATTTCAGAAAGATGTTCAGGTAATTTTTTTTTAAACAGGTTGGAACCTATTTCACAGTCTAAATTATGCACATGCAAAACTACAACAGGGACACATTGTGCATTTACAAATAGAAAAACAACTGTCAGATTCACAGAATTTCAGCATAAACTTGGCAGATTTTTTGCTTATTCCTGGCGGTGTTGAAAGTATTCCAGCTCTTTTATTTATTTATTTTTCTGTGTGTACTAGGCCCAAAGCCAATACATACACTCACATATGGGGAATGTTTGGTATAACCAGATGTTAAGAGATGAATTCTTCTAGTATTGGCATCTGGGTCTAGATCTGTTCCCTTGGCATATTCCTCTCTTTGACTCCTTGATTGGTTCTGCTCCTGGCTGCTGTGACATCTGTTCAGCTTCCTGAAGGCTTTGTAAAATGCTGCTGTGTTTCTTTATCTTTTTGGATGTCAGGTTTCTTTGATATTCTCAAGAGCATAAAAAAATTAAATTTTATTTTGTCATCCTCGTCAATAGGGCAAAGTATGGATTTGCTAAGAGATTCTATACAGAGGGAAAGGATGCCATCCCTGTGTCTCTATTTGTTCATTGTGAAAATATAGAATCTTTTTCATGCATTTATATTTCCTTGCATGATTTACAAGGAAGGTGGGTTTTGTTTGTTTGTTTTTAATGATGTGTATCCATACTACATCTGCTTTAAAGAAAAGCACTCACTACTTTAAAACCAGACACCTGTGATGACACACTCATCATTTAAACAATTTTTCTTTAAACAAAATTCAATGTGGTAGTATTTGTTGGCATGCATTGAATAGTTTTAATAGCTAAACAATAGAGCGAAAAAGACCTGGGGTAGGAGAAGGATGTGATGATACATTCAATAATTTCAAGTGTTTTGCTGCTAAACCTGGTTGTGATTAAAATTGTGTGATCCTTTCCTGTGACCATTAAAAAAAGGCTTTGAATGTGTGAGAGATTTTTATAGTCTTGAAGTGCATGACCAAGTTAATATATGTTTCTACATATGAAGTGATATTAAAGCTTTATTTGCAATCAAAAATGAATTGGATCCTGAACTCTTTTGGCTACTTCTTTCAAATGCCATATGTTTGTATTTTTCTCAGACTGAAATCTCTTCCTTTTTAAGTGGGACTCTTATTCCCCACTTCACTGCTCACCAGAGCCCCAGACTCTAATGTTACAGAGTTTCTTTCATTTGGAATCTGTAATCTGCAAATTTGAAAGCTGCAGTGAGTCAGTTCAGCTTCTTTGAACCAAACATTTAACGACACACAAGAGCAGTGCAATCAGAAAAAGAAAGGTTAAAACAACAATTCTTAGTAGACTTCAGTAATTCCTCTAAGAGTTAGGTAGGTTTAATTCATGTTGAGTGTTTGAACTCTTCTGAGAATAGAGTTAGTGTTTTCATCTCATTGCTTTCTCAATTACTGAAATGAAAGACTTTGTTTAATTTCATTTATTAACAGAGTTTTTGTTTATTTACTGTTTATGGTTGTGGGTTTTTTTTTTCCTTTTAGTAAAAAGTATATGTCCTTTCAAAATCGGTTTTGAGTGTATTGTCTCTGTACTTCACTTTTTACATTTTGAAACAGATAGTTAGAAGATTTGCCCTTAAAGGAGAACCTTTTCCCCAGAAAGATTGTTTGTCATATCCACTTTCCTTTCAGTTTTCTGAGTAGGCTGGTTGAGTAGAAATTATGGTCCCAGAAACCTGGGCAGTGGCAAGAAAGAAATAAACAACCCTGGACAAATGATATATGCGTTTTAAGAATGAGACAACCTTTGGGAACTGGACTAGAGAACAAGTATCCCATTTTTAAAAGGCAAAAATGAGTGTAAAAGTGGGCATAACTTGGATTAGAAAAGAAATCCTCAAAGGTTAGCTTTATATGCTATTCACTGTAGACTCTTAGGATTATATTTGCATATATATATTGTTGCTGATCTTTTCGCAAAGTAATAAAAATATAAGTACTCGTTATTCTGAGAGTCTTCAGCAGAAAAGGAATACAGCTAATGATAATTTATAGTAGTTATGCCTGGACATTACAACTGACAGCTTTACTTATGTGATAGCAAAAAATTTGATTAAAAAAATATGCATTATTCTTTGCATTGACATGCAATAAAGATTTTAAGATGAACAAGTTCTAAAAAATAACTTTGTATCAATTGATGCTCATATATTCCTCTTAAACTAGCTGTAATGGATCAGATTTCAAGAAGACTTGAGCCATACTGCTGTGTAGTCAACTTTCCTATGTTTCACACAATCCAACTTGATTATCTAAAGCATAGCATAAATAACTAAAACAGATTGAAAAAAAATCATAGATTGAAAAATTGATCACCCAGGTGATATCAGTCATATACAACCCCAATCCTAGCATTATATATAAATATTAAAAATAGTTAATTTAATCCATGTTACCTTGTGGCATGATTTATTTGAATAACTCCCTAGCTGGATCCCTCTCCAGTACATCTAATTAGTAAAGGGTCTGGTTCATCCTATATAAACCATAATATGGAGGTTTAACAGGTTGTTATAAAGAGGGCCTCTACATGCCAGTTGCCTTTCCCATTCAATGTGCAGAGAATGTGGCAACTAAGCTATTAATTCTTATTCTACTTTATCTTTACATTACATTAACTGCACACCATCCACCCTGCACACTTAATCAGGTATGGGTCCTCTAAACTCCTGCATCATTAACTACTTACCAAAAAGTCATTATTATCTGATTGCTGTACAGCAGACTTTGAAAAATGGTGGTCTCAGGCAAATGGCCACAACTCAAAGAGTAGGTGTAAATTTGTTATTGCTTTACTCTGCAATTGAAAGAGTAAGAAAATGGTGTATGGAGTGGTATATCACTCACTGAATTATACTGTGACATGTAAAGGTGATCTCTGCAGCTAAACTTTCTAAAGCTACATGAAAACTTTGTACAGTCAAGGCAATATGGGGTTTTTTTTGGTAGCCATCTCTGTTTAAAAACTGGGATTTTCTGAGTCCAGAACTATCAATCAGTTAAAATAGACTACACAAATGCATATTACAGAAGAATAAAGGTAAAGTCATAGGTAACATGTTTACATTTTAGTCTAAGAGGTCTAAGGATGAGGAATGTGAAAACTCTAAACAAATCCTGGAACATTATCAGTGCAATGACACAGAACTTCGGGAACTGGTTAATAATAATAAAAAGTGAGAAGAAAACAGAAAACTGAATCTGGTCTGCACTGAATGTCTTTTCATCTCCAGCATAGCTACAATATTTGAATGAGTTACTGTCTGAGTAACTTGCTCACAGATTCAGTTTCTGATCCTAGTTCAGATTGCTGTAAAGGAAGTAAATGTGTATAATGTGTAAGTGAACCTGTGTGTATTACTGAGGATGCAAATATATTTGATGGAGAACATTGGGGTTGGTTTTTTTAGATAGAAAGATAAAATTGAAACTAAAAATTTTGTTCCTACGAAAAGTATAATCTGTGATCCTAAGGGTAAGAATTATGAACTACATGCAAAGTGCATATTTCAGTGCAGGAAGTCTCTCAGTGTTGCATTTGTGCTGGATGGAAAGCCTTTGCACATGTTGGTGAACTCTAATTCAGACTTGTATTTTCAGTATTTTTAAGGTTATTCACATTCAAAAGATTGTTATTCATTAAACTCTGGATAAATAATAAATGCCATAAGTTACGTATTTAAGGACAAACTTAAAATTAACCAATAAGTTTTTGTCTCTGTATTTTATTCTTATTTTTTAATCCATATAAATTCGACAACCAACAGAAAGAAAAAATAAATTTTGTATAATAATACACAAAAGTATTCAAGAATAGGGTAAAAATTCCCAAGAACAGTTGGCATTTGACAAGTCCTGACATTACTTACATGTTATGTGGCCATTCCTACAAAAGAATTATTAGAGATAATGCTATAACATTATATATTGATGTCATATCAATACATAATCATAGTCTAACATGACGTGATGGTAACAGTAAAGATTTAGCTTTTTAAAAGGCATTATATTCCTGGGTGCCTTCTGTGCCTACTAGTTTCATCCACCTGTACAACTGTCAATGTCAGATGTACTAGGAAAGCTATGAAGTAATCAGACTGGAATAAGCTCATTCTTTTATATGTTTATATTTTAGATGATTCTTAGATCTTTTACTATAGCAGATATCTCAAGGCAGAGCAGTGTGACAGGCTTATCTGCTGGCAGTTAAGTGTGCCTGAGAGGATGCTGTAAACAAAGGTCACATATTTAAGAAAAATATTTTTTCTCTTGTAAGAAATATTTGAAAAAATCAATTTTGTTGTTCAGTATTTGGCAAATATTCTTTTAAAATCATGTGATTCCAGAACTTTATCCCTGCCATCAGCATATTATTCCCCATTGTTCTCTTACAGAGAGGGACACTGGCATCCATAACACTCAGGATGAGAAGGAGACTGAAATATCACCATGATTTGTACTTTTGAATGAATGCACCTTTTGCTCTAATATACTTCTGTACAGTACCAACCTATATTTTTCATTTCAGTTAATTGCAGCTTCAATTTCCCGTTCAAGATATTTTGAAAGAGGTTCAAGACACCTCTTGTACATGTGCAAATTGTGATAAGAGATGTGAGCTCTTTATTTATGCAATAATGAGTACCTCAGCATATGAAGGAAGTGATAAAGATTTGATTTTGGCACTGCTTGTGTACTTGTGTGCTGAGTGCAGAGATTTCACAATATAGAAAAGAAATAAAACACAAAGAACTACAAAGAAGACATTAAATGCAACATCAGAGAATGAAATTGTTTCTACTTCAAAAGAAGTACCTATGATGAATGTGGCAATTACTGTGAACAGACAAGGCAACAAATGAAAGACTTGGAGAATGCTGCAGATAGACATTCATGACAGATGTTATAAGGATGCCAAGGGACAGATTGCCAGACAAGTAAGTCAGAGAAGACACTGACAAATATACTGCAAGGGATAACTTTTCAAAGAAGGTCAGGAAAGAAGAAAAATGAGCTTATATAATGCAAATCTATACAAGTCTACGCTTAGCATCTTAAACAATTAAAAAGCAGTATACAGGATAATAGAGGAAAGATACCATGTCAAATAAAAGAAACCTGGGCATGTTTCTTTGTCCAAAGAATTGTTCCCTCTAATAAACTCTACCCTATGAAATTACTTCACCTTTACAGAATTGCTAGAGAAATCAAGACCCTAAGCATGCTTAACAGGACATGGAAGAGATATGCATCTCAGAATGGGGTTCAAAGAATGCAGTGTAAAGCAACCTAAAACTACCAAAAAAAGGTATTTTGAACAAATGATTTGTTATAAAGAACAGCACAGGAAAGCATTTCATCTTAATAAGAAAAAATGCAATGATCTGTGTTAAGGTTTTAGGAGATAAACTTTGTTGGAGCATATCTTCATTCCTTTGCCTCCCTCTCCCCTTCCACATACATGTTATCACCTACAGTGTAATACATATTCAGGTACAGAAATACAGGGTCCCATGTAAATATAAAAATCTATACCAGTCCTTTGGACAAATAGCCCTGTGTTCACAACCTCACTATAACTTAGTTTAGGTAAAGAATTATGGGGCGGGAATGCCCCATAAATTCTGAGGGTCCAGCCCTGAGATTTGGCTGAATAATAATCAGCAAGACAGCATGGTCGAGAGTGCCTTGAAAAATTAAAAGAGTTCAGTAAAATAACTGAAATGGTACAAAATAAAATACAAAATCCGAGCACAGTGATAGATCCTTCACCTGCTAAGACACCTCGAGAATGCCGCTGGTTCCTTTGTTCTGTCCCCTTTTCTACCCGATGGTTGAGGCCGGGCCTATTGGAACACTGCCAATAGGAAGGGATACAAGTTTTGATGAGCAGCTGCGAGGTCCAACAGGCACTTCTGTCCTGTCACTCAGCCAATCAACAAGGGGAAAAGACAGAACTTTCTAGCTGAACTTCCTAATATAGAAATGCCCACTCAAGAGTGGGGGTGGGCTGCATTACTACAAAGAATTTGATCAGTCATCACATTCCAAACATCTAAGGAGGAAGACTTTAGAGGAGGATTAAGTTCCATTAATAGAAAAGGTCTCCTTCCTAAGTATAGGGCAAAAAAGTAATGATCAGTGTGGGAATAAGTGGTTACCATTCTATATTGCACCATATCGTAAGAATCTGGTCAGTTTCAGTTTATCTCTCAATAGATATCTAATGAAGATAAGTCAATATTTTTTGGTAATTCTTTTTAAATTCTCTAATAACGCACTTAGAAGGGGTTACATCAATAGAGGCAAAAAGATAAATACTTAATATGCACCATCTAATTCTAATATAAGTATATGCAGTAACTGATAAATTCTATACCATTGCTCTGCATTTTTTGCTTCTTGCATTGGCAGGCAAATTGATTAGACTGCTTGGCCATGCAAGTAACCCATGGTTGAGTTTGGGGTTTTTTGACCTTCTGTTCTGACCTTATTCAACGCTGACCAAAACAAGAGACAAAATGTTGCATTATTTAGATGACCACTCAGATTTGATTAAGCTGTAATGAAATTAACATGCTGAGAACATTCCAGTCTAGTTGTTTTTCTGTAGTATGAGCAAAATTGGACTTTCATGAAAGACGAGACACAGAGATGGCACAAGATTTTTTCCCCCATCCTGATGCATTTTTTGTGCATGGATATATAAATGTATTCATTTCCTACAAGAAATCTCTCGTTAACAAAGGCCTTTCACCAGATGAAAATAATTTCATAAGATTAAGATTGCAAAGGAATTTGTAATTCTGACACTTATTAGCTTGTCACTGTTTTACTTTGCAATTTTCTTATTTTGCCATTTTAAATTTCAGTTCAGTTATCCTTTCATATGAATCATGTATTAATATCTTTGTATATCTACATGTGCATTCAAGGTCTGTAAAAATACAGCATGTAAAAAATTTCAAGAAATCACTGAGAAGTGAATACAGAAAAAAGAGAAAAAGAGAGGTAAATCTAGATTCTCTTAATTTTTCTTCAGAGATTATTTAGAAAGCTCCATTGTTTGAGCTGGTGAATTAAGACATCTTTCCCACAAAATCAATTTTTCTCTCTCTCTCTCTCATTCTCTCCCTCATTCTCTCTCCCTTCCCTTCCCTTCCCTTCCCTTCCCTTCCCTTCCCTTCCCTTCCCTTCCCTTCCCTTCCCTTCCCTTCCCTTCC
>VZUI01038971.1:0-34125 GCA_013401135.1 Cettia cetti | reverse complement strand
ATGGATGGATGGATGGATGGATGGATGGATGGATGGATGGATGGATGGATGGATGGATGGATGGATGGATGGATGGAAGAATGCAGCCAGAGTGTTTTGGTCAATGACTCTATGTTTAAGTGGAGACTGGTGACAAGTGGTGTCCCTCAGAGCACTGTCTTGGGAACAGTGCTCTTCAATATCTTCATCAGTGAGTGCAGACTGTGAGAAGTCACTGAGAGCAGCCCTGTGGAGAAGGACTTGAGGGTTGTTGTGGTTGAAAATCTGGGCGTGAGCCAGCAACGTGTGCCTGCAGCACAGAAGGTGTATTGTATCCTGGGTTGCATCAGCCTGTTACAAGATGAGGTTGGTGACCTCACAAGCAAGGACAGAGACAAGGCAGAGGTGTTCAATGCATTCTTTGCCTCTGTCTTCAACATGGATGGTGGGCCAAGGGGTATCAGTGCCCTGGGCTGGAGGATCATGACTGTGAGAATGATAACTCCCAGCTGACCCTTGTAAGTCTACAACTTCCTTGTGAGGGGAAGAGGAGGGGCAGACACTGATCCCTGCTCCTTTGTGCCTGGTGACAGGACCCAAGGGACTGGCTTGAAGTCCTATCAGGGAGTTTTAGGTTGGGTATCACAAAAAGGCTCTTCACCCAGAGGGTGGTTGGGCACTGGAACAGTTCCCCAGGGAAGTGGTCACAGAATCAGCCTGACAGAGATCAAGAAGCATTTGGACAATTCTCTGAGGCACCAGGTGTGACTCCTGGGGACGGTGCTCAGCAGGGCCAGGAGTTAGACTTGATGATCCTTGAGGGTCCCTTCCAACTCAGCTTATTTTGTGATTCTGTGAAAAGAGGGATGGCCAGAAGGTTGAGGCCAGGAGGTGATTTTCTGTGTATTGTCTGCCGTCATGGGGGTGATCTGGAGTGCTACATCCAGACCTGGGGTCCTCAATACAAGAAGGATGTGGATCTGTTGGAGAGGGTCCAGAGGAGAGCCACAAAGATGCCCAGAGGGCTGGAGCATCTTCTATTAAGATAGGCTCAGAAAGGTGGGGTTGTTCAGACTGGAAAACAGAAGACTCTGGGGACACCTTACTGTGGCTTTCCAATAACTAAAGGGGCTTATAAAAAAGAGGGAGAGGGACTTTTTATATGGGCAGATAGATGCAGGACATGGAACAATGGTTTTAACTGAGAGAGGCCAGGTCTACATTAGATGTTAGTAATTCTTTACTGTGCAAGGGATAAGGCACTGGAACATGTTGCCCAGAGAAGCTGTGGATGCCCCATCCCTGGAAGTGTTCAAGCCCAGGCTGGATGAGGCCCTTAGCAAATGGGCTAGTGGAAGATGTCTCTGCACATGGGAGGGGGGGGTTGCAACTAGGTTATCTTGAAGATCTCTTTCTACCCAAACCATTCTGTGATTCTGTGATTTTATAATGAGGAGTGCTGAGACTCATGTCCATAACTAAATGTTGTTCACAGGCTTTTAGAAAGTAGTTGGCCATATGGAATCTCAGGCCACATGGAAGGAACTGCAAGCACTCTTGTTCTGGAAAGCTATAGATTTGTATTCTCCATTGTTCTCACTCCTCCTCTCCCTTTGCTGCCCATTATCATGAATCCAGTGCACCTTTGTGCAATAGCATCCTCCATAGAAGAAGTCAAAATGTGTGGCAGAACATTTAAACACAGCTGCATAGATTTAATTATGTTATTCTGTCACCACACTTCAGTCAGACTGAGGGAAACCAGCCACCAGACAAACCCCTCAATTTCAAATGTTATTTGAAGGATTTTTTTGAACCATAGAGAATTTTTTAAACTTGTGCCATTCCTATGAAAGCATTATAATGCAGTGCACATCACTCAGCTAAGAAAATAATACTGCATCTCTATGGCAACCTGCAATGAACAACATATTGACCATCTCCAAAGACACAGGGAATTGCATTCTTCCTGTATCATAATTGTTTCTACTTAGAGCATGCCTTGTGCTTATACATCTTTAGGATTAAAAAAATAAAACTAGGAATTATGAGTCATCAAGCTTCCAGCAAAATGTTTGATGCAATAAGCATTAATTTTACTTCCTGTAGCTCCTGCTTTGCACAAAGAAGTGTAACTTCATTCATGCTGCTAACATTTCTCTACACAATTCCCAAGGAAAATACAAAGTCAATGACAGTATGTGCAATATTGATGAAAGCATGAAAATAAGGCCAACTGCTTCTCTGCCCCTTTCATGTCTGATCATTTACACTGTTCATGTCTCCTCAGCTGTTACAGCACTGCACCATCACATCAGATGTTCCTTTATTCCTCGGAGTTTAGCTCAATGAAAGAGAGAAAGTATGCATTTCAAAAAATGAGGTGGGTCCGGTACAAACTAAAAAAAACACAGAGGACACTGTACAGGAAAAAGGTTGCAGAGCCTGAGTGGGGCACAAAGATGAGTTGAGGGGAAATGTGGCTTCACTGCTGGACAAGGGCAACATACAGGAAGAAGAGCAGGCAGAGAGCAACACACTGGGAAAGGCAGACACTGATAACATAGCAGTGGAAATCCCTCTCCAGAGCCCTTTAAACTTTCAAGAGGGTCCACAGCAGGCTTACAGTGGAGAGGTGCTCACTGATACACTCATTATAATGTTTTTCAACAATATTGGGACTCTTTGGCCAGACACGATGACATTGTACTCACTTTGCATGGTTGTAAAATTGTAGCCTTGTTAAAGGCAGCACAGTTTTCTCCAGCTCCTTGCACATGCACCATAATAAAGCTTCAAGCTTTAGGGCGTAAGTCCCTGCCAAGTAATGAAAGCTAGAAAGGCTCCTTCTTGCTGAACAGATTATTCCATTTCTGACTGTTTCACTGTTTTTCTAATTTCTCAGAAGCATATCAACCTAGGAGAAAGGATGGTTTAATAGACAGGCTGCAATATGTGTGTGTAGTTTGTTCCTCCCCCTTTCCTATCATTTCCACATAGGAAAATTCAGTGGTTCTGGCCACATTTAAAATGTTATACTGCAGAATGCTCACCAGCAAAATTAAGAGGCAAAGAGGACCAAATGATACTTTTTAAAAAAATACTTGGCAATGCTGAGAAGTAGTAAACTGCAGTATAATGTGCCTTCAAATCCATATCCATGACACAGTGCTTGTTGCTGTGTCCAGGCAGCAGAGCAGAGGAGCCGCTGGAGCTGGAGCAGCACAGGCAGAGCCACGGGCAGCTCAGCCCTGCCAGCACCAGCGCTGCCAGACCACCGAGGGGAACAGCTCTGTATTAAAATGCAGGGAAACTTCTGCTCTGTATCAGTTTGATCTGATAGTTGATTTAATTTCTTTGTGCTCACCCAGCACTCGGTGGCTGGGTTTTGTATTCCGTGTTCTCAGAGAGCAGATGACCTACTTTTCTTGCATCATTATTCCTGGTTTCAGCAGCCTGGCTCCCCGGGGGCGGAGGAAGAGTGCTGGTGGTGTGTTTGTGGAGGATATACACCCGGGACTTGGCTGGTGAGTGATTCGGAGAGAAAAGGGGTAGAGCTTTTAGTATGGTTTCATGGGAGGTGAAAATGTATTCAGCCTGCTACACTGTACTCTGTAATGGGCAAGTCTGTTTACAGAGGGGTTTGAAACAAAAAAGAGCAAGATGTAAAGTAAGTAAACTTCCGGGCAGAGTTGAGGTGCAGGAATCCGTGTGAAGGATGGGAGGAGTGGAGTGAGGAGTGGCAAATGGGGAGAGAGGTTTGACCATGGGTCTCCAGGAGGAAGATGCATAGATTGAGCCTGTGCTTCCAGAGCCCTTTCAGAGCCCCTGGTTGTTTAAAGGGAGTGGGGTGTGCAGAGAGAGGCTGTTTTTGGAGAAAGGACGTAAGGAAGGATAATGGCAAATGTGTTAAGCAAAAGGGGGAAAGGATAGGATAAGAAAGAAAGGGACAATATGCCTGAAAATTAAATTTTTGCCAATGCAGGTAGGTGAGTAGTTCAAATTCACCTCCTATGCAAATGAGCAATCCTTGCTGATTTTGGGTAATCATGACTCTTAACAGGATCTGTGCTTGCAGGCCTGTTGTAGCTGAGACCTTTTTTGCATGACAGCAAGGCTTCATCCCACCAGAATGAAAGATGCAGTCAAAATTGTCTTGTAGGACACAAAAACCCAAACCAAGGAACTGCCTCCAAAACACAAACCACACACAGGCAGGTGAAAAATGTCTTAGGTAAAGGCAGGATTTTTGCAGAGAGAGAGCAGCTTCAGGAGGTTACACAAGTGAGGGAGAAAACTTGGGAGCATACCTCAGGCAGAAAACAAAGTAATGCATCTTTAGGATGAGGAGCTGTCTGGGACAGAAGTAGGACCTGGGGGCAGGTGCAATAAAGCTGACCTCTGTTTCAGCCTCAGTTCCTACATCATTTGGGAAAAAACAGCCTCATGTGTATGTTCGTTGTATGTAAACATTTTCATCAAATGCTTAAATCCATCATTTTAGTTGCCTAATGGAGCAGAGCCCAAATAGAAGCCAGCTTTAATGGCCAAAGCAAACAATAAATTATTCTTCTTAGTGCATCTGAGCAGCCTTTCCCACAGCCCTTTGGGCAGGCTAGAGAAAGGATTTGCTGCTGCTGCAACTGAAGCAAGGTGCCTGCAACCAATCTCAGAGTCAGCCAGGTATAAAATCAGGTCTTTGCTCTGGGTCAGGAAAAGCTCATGTCCTGCAGGAAGCTGTGTATTCCCTCATGGCCATCAGTTCCTTTCCCGCATTTTTAATATTTGCACATTGAAATGCATTGGCATTTATGAGATTTGATGAAAATAATTCCATTTAATACAGCATCCAAAGGTAAATAACACTTCTCTGCAAGGGTGTAGTTTGACACTCCAGCTTACCTTTTCCAACACAGCTAGAGAAAGCATCTGAAAAATTATATAAGAAATTCTAATTGAAATATCTTTAGTCTAATACTTTCTTCCAGTGCTGGTCTCTTAGGGCACAGGTGGGTCAATAGGCCCTGACAGAAGACAGTACTTATGTATATATCATCTCACACATTTTATGTACAACTTTTTGAACAGTATGACAGCTGATTACAACCATTAAGAAGACACAAAATAATGATGCAATGGAAATGTAGCAATGGGAAAACCTTGTCTGAATGTTTTCCTTCTCTTAGAAATGCCTTTTCTAGGCCTCAAAGTAAGAAATCAAATTACATGATTGCTGGAGAGCAGGGAGGGAGAGGATGCTTGGAGCAAGAAAAAAGGGTAAATGGCCATTTGTTTCCATGTCATCCACTGAGCAGGTGGAAAACCCAAAATATCCACTGAAGCGGAAAAGCAAGAGATGTGTTGTGTCTCTACTTTATTGCTTAAATGTTTTCATGCTAATGAACCCCAGATGACAAGCAGTGCAGATAATTAATGAGTGAATTGATTGCTTGTGACCCTTCAACACCAGGGAGGCATCAGCACCGCTTTCAGGAAAGCTCACCATTAGTTGCAATCTCCAGAGACCAATAAACACTTTGGCAAAATTTAAGATAAGAAGACATTTCACATAATTAACAAGCAGAGAAAATGTCACCAGGTTGTTCACACCTACCCAGAAACTTGTCATGAACAGTCAATTTTACATCTTGATTTACTGAAGAGGGGTCCAAAAATTTATTAAGGAATTCTGTATTTCTTCCCCCCACAGGAAAACTATTTGTTAAGAAACCAGAAGACAGCATCTTTAGCTAACCACAACTGCAGAACAACCATTGATTTAGGTTCTGCACAGGAACAACTGTGGCAGCTTGCTGTTTATCATCCTGCAAGGAGCTGATGTCTGTTGCCCTGAGCTACAAAAAAAAAAAAAAAAAAAAAAGCCAATGAGAATTAATTTGACATCAAAAGAAGAAGAGCCAAGCCATATAAGCCTCCATCAAAGGAGGAAAGCAGACGTGTAATTAGGTGCTCAGAGTGATTTAGGTTTCTGCTCACTCACCACAATGCTGCCGTGGATGGATCGGCAATGTGCTCAGCCCTGGAGCGACCAGCACAGGGGGTTCCTACCTAACCCCCTTCTCATTCCCTTATTTCTCCAGAAACAGAAGCAGTGCAACCCTTGAGGTGTCTATACTGCTTTGTGGCTTGACTTCCTTGAGGTTCCTTATCAGTGGGAATAATTAGTGTGAACACTAAAAGCCTCTCAGTGGGAATAAAGGGTCAACCCCACATCCCCTAGCACAGAGCAGAAGCTCATTATCCTGCATGAATACTCCATAAATTGTGGAAACATATTCAGCATATGGCCTTGTTCTGCTTTTTTCCCCAAACAGAGAGCAAAAAATGTATATTTTTGTTGAAAATTTTCTCATATGAATTTGATTGGAAGTAAGAACATTTTTTTTAATGGACTCTGTATCTGTGTTTCATGTGTTAAAGAGAAAATTCAATCATTTCAGTGTAATTGTTTTATTTTCACCTGTTTAAACAGAAAATAAATTGCTACAATAATCTTCTTCTGAGTAAGAAATTATGCAGTTCACACCAGGAGGGTAATCAGCAATGAAAAAAGTTATATTTTCCTGACAAAGCTGGGAATTCATGAATGCTCCCATGATGGGCAAGAAACTAAACATTGAAATTGACTGAAGTCACTTCACATGACAAAATAACAATATTTTATTCATCTTCCCCTTTGTCTTTTCACTTCAAACAAATGCAGGCCAGATGATTAACCTGCATTCAAAATCCTGGCCTCAGAAACAGAAGAGTCTTTACTCCAACTAAGCCTGGCACTGAGAGATCTCAGGGATGTACATCTGTTCTCTTGTAGGGTTTGAAGCAAAAAAATTACAGAAGGAGCTCAACGAGAGGGAATCTGAATGTCAGTTTTGTCTTGTCATTTGATACATTTGCTAAAAGAAGGATTTGATTAGATACCGCATAACAGCAGTTTGTCCAATTAATATGCTCAGGAGGAAGCAAGCATGGCCAGAGCACTGAGAGATCCCTGTGGTGTGGCTGTGGTGACTTGTTCTCAACCCAACCCCTCATTTCCTTACTGCCCATGGAGCTCGTACCCTGCAACTCCCTTGCTTTTCAAATTACTTTCCCAAACAGCCACTCACTAGGTGCTGATGTCTAATGCTACAAACCCTTCCTGTGACTTTGGAATGGCAGCCAAACATCTCCTGGGATGCACCAAAGGGACTCCAGGCTGGGAGGAGGGAGAATTCCGGAACCAGAGCTCTGGGGATAGCTCCATGATCATATTTGACTTAATACAGAGGTATGAGAAGTATTCTCATCTGGGTATTTTCTTTTTTGCTAGAAATTATGTCGTCTACCTAGGAAGGACCTGTGCAATGAGGCAGGGATTAGCTAAAATAACCCATCCAGATATGTTTAATAGTAGCTGCTCAATAAAGATCCTTTTCTTGAAGGCCAGGATGCTGTCCTACAAGAATGAAAGAGAAGGTTAGACACCTGCAGCTGCCAATGGGAATGGTGGAAACACCACAAAAAGGGAAATTGTCACCTGCTCTGGCA
This sequence comes from Cettia cetti, assembly GCA_013401135.1. Classification (NCBI taxonomy): domain Eukaryota; kingdom Metazoa; phylum Chordata; class Aves; order Passeriformes; family Sylviidae; genus Cettia; species Cettia cetti. The sequence continues at coordinate 26,595 of VZUI01038971.1, read as the reverse complement.
CCTGTATTGAACATCCTGCACTGCAAGAGGACAATTCCTCAAAAGCAACAACTGTCCAGTTGCCACTGCTGTGGATGCAGCGTGAGGTGAGCATTGTCCCACAGAGGGGAAGATGCAATGGCCAGGCCAGGCACCATCACAACACAGGCATCTACATGATCCCTGAGCCTCAGTGTTTTCCAGTGCCTTTCTCAAGGAAGTCTGATTGCTTTACTTTACTTTCAGCTTTCAGATAACAACTTCTTACAAGAAGCCAGAGAAATCAATATAAATTTCTCAGTGGTACCTCTGGAGTAGCTGTAAAACTAATTCAGCAATATTATAACCTTGAAAATCCACCTTATCTGAAGTGGAATGGGTCATATCCAACACTTTAATGACTTCAGACATTTCCTTAGTACAGCAGAGAAAAGTACTGCAGAACAGAGCTGGCTCAGGGGTGCATATACTCCTGTGCCTCACAGCTATAAAAAGGTTTCCATCTGCTTTGTTAAAATAAGGTTGTTTACTCAAAATGCCTTTGAAACAGAGATGAAGAGTAGTACAAATTGCTCTAGAAAGGAGCACTTCTATTTATAATAATTCTGGGTGGAAATAAAGGTGATGGCAAATGCTAGTGATAACACTTGAACCATGTGGACAGGTAGAACTGTGAGGATTTCGATGCCCCTGCAAAAAGCAGTTTTCAGGCCAGAATTTGCTTTGCATCCACGGACATTAGAATAGCTTTATGACTTGGTTTTTTATTATTATTATTCAATGGTAGGATATTGAAATCATGGCCCAGAGAAGAGATGGAAGGAAGGCAAAGAATGGCTATGCCAACTAAGGCTGTATGGACACTTGTTGGGTCAGGGCAACCTAAAGAAAAATGGGGTCCTGAGAGGTCCCACCAACACTGATTTTTTAAAGATTACAAATATCCCAAATCAGAGAAGCTTTGCAAGGCTTGAAGCCTGTTCCTTGCACTAGGCCTGGTTGAAGGGTTTGGTTGGGTCAACAAATGGAAGGCCACTTACACAGTTCAGGCAGTCAAACAGTATCAAAGTCAAGGAGCTCCTGCGTGCAGCTGTGCAGAAGCCCTGCTCCCCACTACCTGTGCCTAAGCATGGAAAGCAAGGTGCTGATAGCTAAAGACTGGGCTATGCACCACTGAACCTCTCAAAAGCACCTCCCTGCATGAGATGTGTAGGAGCTTACAGGGTTTTCATATCCATACATCCAGATACCAAAATGTGCTTTAAAAACTGAACCATTGCCACACTGTAATTAATATCCTTATTAGTGAAATGGCACAGGAATGACTACTGATGAAATTGCAGTGGCCCTGCACAGCTCTCCCACAGGAGGTGCCACTGCACTCTGTATTATGAGGTGCAAGATCCACAAATTTACAAAACCAGCATCCTTGCCCTTGGGACCACTTATAAAGGAGAATCCAGGAAATGTTTGAGATAAAAAACCTCAAAAAGATGTTCTGAAGTGTTGTTGCTGTTTTACTCCTCCATTTGCTATGCTGCATATCCAACTTGTTTCATGCTTAAGCAAAATAAATTAATCAGTAGGGCTTCAAAGAAAACATTTCTAATTGAAAGATAAATAGACTCCAAAGAAACCTCCTCCAGGAAAGAACTGACAAAGTAGGAAATAGCGACATAGGAGTAACACAACACTTGGGGAATAAAAATAACAGAAACATCAACATTACAAGTGTTGTAATAAAAACAAACACATCCAAATGTTATGTGAATGACACAACCATTCAGAAGTCATTTTTTCATCTTTTTAGGAAGAACTAAGATGTAAGCATGCAATGCCTATCTGCAGGAAAGCAAACTCGATTCTAACCTAATTTTAACAGGTGAGCATGATACATATCAAATTTCAGATCTGCAACAGTTAAATCAAGGAAAAATAGTTAGTAGCAAATACAGAAAGTGAAAGATTCGCTGCAAAGTTGTTTCTTACACATTCTCTCTTTCCTGTTTTCTTCCAAACAAGAACATACCACCTTAACTTCATTTTTCCAGACACTGATACTCTCATTCTTAAGCTTCAAATCCTGTCAATGGTTTTTGTACACACCTTGTTAGTTAACACACCTGTTCACACAGATGAAAGATACTGTTCAATATTTTACTGACTTTTAGAGTTATTATCTCACATCAGTGGGGGGAGCACCCAGCTTCACCTCCCTCCATGCTTTGTGTGGCAGCAGAGAAGGATGTAATGGCTTTTTCAGAAGCAGGACACCTGCAGTCCTGTGGTGCTTTCTTGCACACTGCTGATGCTGTACAAGAGGAGCTGTGATTCCTCACAAGGCTCCCAGCCACACACCCATGGGCAAGGATCCCATAATCAGAGAGGGCCAGCGCCTCATCAAAAAGTATCTTTTTAAACTGTATCTTAAGGAACATATGACAAACATCTGACACACTGCATTTTTCACCAGGCAGCTAAAGACATGATCTGGAAGAGGGTTCTCTGCCAATTTTCAATTTTCCAGCACCTGCTACGGAAACAGAAAGATTGTTCATAAAACATCTGTGAGAGAAAACTCAGCTTGGAATCAGAGAAGTCTTCTTTCCTCACCAATATTTCTGCAGCTATGGCTTTGGAATGTACTTACATTTCAGAAAGAGCATCCACCCTTGCAATAGGAGGAAATGTGTAAATAAAATAAAAAACAACTTAAAAAGAGATTGGATGAGGTAATGAAAGTGACCCATTGGACTAATGACTAATTACAGTATCCATAGTTTACAGAGGCTGACAGATGTAAAGCCAGAGTGCTCAGCAGTGTTTGTCAGTGGGCAGTGTTTAAAAGTAATGCAGGACGTGGTTACCTTTCCTTCTTGCCAGCCACAGAGTGTTACAAAAAATGAGTATTTATTGCTGCAGAAGAAAGACACTCAATTAAGCAGATAGAGAGTTAAAATTTTGTGACATTACTGATAAACATGTAAACATTTGCAGTGGCAGTATCCTCCATTTCTCATCCTTTACACAGACAGATGTGTGTATCCACACACACATTTACCTACAGAGGGAAGGCAAGGGATGCCATCACATACTGTATGGTAGAATGTGTAAATATATAGGCATAATTACTGTGTAACTACATTAATTACTTGAAATTTAGAAATATAAGTTGTATGACTGAAAGGGAACAACTTAACAAATCTTCTACCTTGCATTGCAGCTTCTATCTTGCAAAAATCCTTGTTACATTGTTAACAGTTTGGGTGACTTGCTCTGATTCTCACCAACATGCCCCTAATGTCCACTTTATTTACAACAGCTCGTACACAGATGGTCTTGGGCTGGCCTTGTCCTTTCCCAAATAGCTGCCATTCACTGTGATCTTTGATCTATTTATGGACAGCATCAGTGTCCCTGTCACATTCTGGTCTCAGTGTGACTGAGCATTCTACTTGATTCCCTCTATAGGTAAATATGTATGTGAATACCTGCATCTGTCTGAGGACATGAATCCAAAGTAATTGTTTAGTTGCTTAGTTTTCTTGTTCCTGAGGTGAAAGACAATTTCCTCTGCAGGCAGTTCAGAGCTAAGAGTGAGCTTTATCACTGTCACCAAGCAGTGCCTGGACTCTCATATTGCTCTGCAGGTTGGGATCTCTGGCCAGATTGCATCCCCCACACACCTGAGTGGAACCATGCAGATGTCAAAGGATACTTCCCTCCAGCAGAAATTGTTTATCTTTTTCATAATTATGATAAAATCCTGGCTAGACAGATCTTCCATCTAACTTAACAGCTAAAAATAATATTTTAAACTCTGCTAACAGCATTCCCTAGTAGCCATGTTGCAGAGCTACTTGTGCACTGGGGAAGCAGACAGCAAAGTGTTTTGGCTACAGTTATGCCAAAACATTCACTTTTTAGACTAAAGTTTTTATCTCCTTCTGCCTGTTCATATATCAGTTAACTAATATATAACCTCTTTGTTTTCTTCTCTTTGTCATATACTGATGGTTTTGTTAGCTTCTTTCATCTCTATGTGCATAAGCTAAATAAAAAGAAATAAGTCATGGGAAATGGGAAGTTTTGCTTTGAGAAAAGAATTGCTTTAACTTGACTTTGTGGAAAAAAAAATTAGTTAAAGAGGATATGCTGTGAGGAAACTTGATAAGGTTCTACCAAAGATTGATGCTTCTGAAAATTACTGAAAACAACAAAAAAAATTAGATTCTCAGTTTTTATAGGTGTTTTCACAATTCAAGAATACTTCTAAAATCTAAAGCACATGATACACAATTCCTCAGGCAGCACAGGAGTGGAAACGATTCGTGTGTGTTCCAGCCACTTACAGCACCGTGGTCTGCTGCAGGGCTGCCACCCACCTTCTCTCACGCCCACCAGAAACCTTCCCTCAATTCCTTATTGCTGGCTGCTGCATGGATGGGGAACAACATTTCTCTGTCAGCATTATCTCAGGTGGACACCCAGCCCCAGCCCTGAGGTGGGTGGGTGGGAGCAAGCCTGTCCTGGAGCCTGCATCCTCCCAAAATGCGCACTGCGAGGCCACTGCTGCTGCCAGCCAAGCGAGAGGCACTGCATGACAGACAGGAGATGCACGCACTGCAGTCAGTTAAATCCTTCTGGGACTTTGTTCCCATGCTGGGAAGAGGCACCATTTTTATGAGATAGATCTGTTTTATCCTGCTGTTTTCTCTCTGGTCTCAGCCTGACTTACAGTGAAATCAGCAGTGATACGTGCTCTTATACCTGGGAGCAGGATGCTCACAGTGTTATGTAAACCATCTGGCTACACTGGCCCTGTGCTGCTCAGAAGCTATTTGCAGAGACATAAAAGGTAAGACAAATCCATGGAGGGCAACAAACATAGGTCTAATTTATGAAATACTGCAAACACTTTTTCTGCTTGGTGCTGCACACAGTAGAAAAATAGATACTGCTTCTCAGGTGTGATTATGAAAATGTGAAAATTCAGGGTTGCAACTCTTCATCAGCAGGCATCCAACACACTCTTAGGATGTTGGCACACTATGTCAATTGCTTTTGAAACATGAAATGTAAGAGCTTCTCTTGTCCCCATCATGAACTCCTGGGAAGAGATTTCACCTTGCTTTCCACCTTCTGATTTACAGTGTGACCTTGGAAGAAATATGCTGTTGCTGACCTATTTTCACCAGACAAATTTGTCATTCCTGCAGTCATTCTGCATTTTTGCAAATCAGTTGGCAAATCTTTGGATAGATGGCACCAAGGGTAAGCACCCAAGCAGTGAATTTTGGGGCCATGGGTATTTGTGCTGGAAACCTCCATAGTCCTCCAGCAGCTGCAATAGCTGAACTGCAAAAAGCAGAGCCAGAGTGCAGCCTTCTCCTTTGTGCTCTGCCCCTCTCTCTGCTATGTCTGCTTTCATCTCCAGTTGTCCTCTTCTTCAGAAACACGGTCAAATCAACACAACAACCTGAGACCTATGAGAAGAACCAAACATGGTTTTCGCCTACCCTCACTCCTTATTCACTTTATACTCTTCAAATGGCACTTGATGCTTGCTTTTTTTTTTTCTTCCAACTTACTTATCAGGGGGTTTTCTCTAGAAAAGATTCTCTTTAAATAAAAATTCACAGTAGGAAAAAAGGATTACATCTTTGTGTTGCTAAAGCAAATTTTTAGTTCTTAGCTTTAATAATGCCAGCTATCTTCTTTCTGATTTTGCCCAATCAATAGATACAAAAAAATTTCTGTTTGAATTAGGAACTTATCACTGATGAAGTGATTATCTCTTCAAAAAAGAGAGAATAAGAAAAATAATGAAATTCTACAAAAACATAAAAATCTGGGTCCATTTTCTTTAACACGTACTGTTAACAGCTCAAAACCTGATTGAACTGATGGATTAGTCCCTTCCATTAATTTAGGTAAATTTAAGCAACAGTGTTAAGAAGGACATTATGGAATTTTGCCAGTCACAAAGACTGGTAAAAACTATATTCCCCTAAAACCATTCTTAACTGTTCTTTCTAAAATTACGCTTCATCCTTTGGAAAAAGGATTAATTTTTGGCATATACGAACATGGGTTTATGTACAAGCAGAGAAATCTTTGCCTAGCAGAATAAATTACAGTATTGTTTAATTGCTGGAAAAATCAAATTATATATAGCAATAATTGTATACGGCCATCCAGCAATCACAGGTACAGAGCAAAAGAAAACAACCTGAAAACATTCAGGAGCTGTTGGTGTCACAAAATTGTCATTTCACTTAGTGTGTCACAGTCTTCAGCATTAATTATTGAGCTCTGCTTGGGAAAAGTCTTGAAAGAATATAAATTGCCTTTTTTTGTCTACCACAAGTAACAAATAATCATTATCAAAGATAATTCATTCCCTGTCACAGGGCTGCAGAGGCTGCTCATTAAAAATAGCAACCAAAATCAAACAGTGGAAACCAAGAATAAATTAGAAGATGTCATGAGTGTTTCCAAAGGAGCTTTTAGCCAAAAATTGCTCCTATTACACGTACTAGGTCAAGAGCATCTAAACTTGACAGTACTCCATCAAAGGCATCAGCAGAGGTTCTTCACTGTGGCTACGCTGGGGTTACGGACCAGTCCCTGTCCAGTGGCTGGGCCAGGCTGGTGGCACAGGCAGCAGGGAGCCAGCACTGGGGATGCCCACGCAGGCAGGAGGGTGTGGAGGAGAGGATGAGAAAAGCCCTCTCTGGGGCCCTGAAGCACCACAACTGCATTTCTGCAATACTACGACTCACATACGCTGCATTTTAATAAAAATTGCTCATTTCCTTAAATAATAGCAAGAACAGTAATTTGCTACATCATTAACACCAACACTTTCCTCCTAACTTCAAGAGATGCGTGCTGGCATAGGCTCAGACTTTTTTCTGTTAAACTGCAGATATTTCATCTCAAAATAAAAGTTATGCAACCGTATTTTGTACCTCTGATCAGGACCAACTGCTAGACTGACTCCTGGATTACACAGGAACAAGATGTTCTGTCAAAACTATTAATACCAAATCTTTCAGGAAAAGGTAGACTATTTTGGCAGCAAATCCTCATTTCCAGTGGAGAATAGTCCAAAAGGAAGTCAAAGATCCGGGCTCTGAATGCAAAACAAGGAGCACTTGTAAACAGTCTAGACATATTTCCATGCAATGGGGCATTTTAAAAGCTTTTTCTTCCTTCACTCATGTATAATCTCATAAACGGCAGTCAATTAAAAGCTTAAAACAAACAAAGTAAGTCTTTTCAAAAAATGTTCCTTACTTAACTAAAGCCAAGAGCTGTGTGTTTTTTAAGCAAAGCCAACTGTGTTACAGCACTCTGCAGCACCAAGGCTGCTCCTGCTTCTCCCTGGGAGCTGGACACTCCTGCAACCCACGGCTGGGGAACGGGGCCTGGCTCTGCCTCACCAACCATCCCATGTGTGCAGCACTCTGCACAGCTGCCCACACCAGACTCCGGGCTCCAAATTAGCAACTTCTCATGAGCTGAGATGGAGCTAGAGATCAGGGTAAGGTGATATATTGGAAAAAGGGACACTGGCAGGTGTTAGACCACCACATGGATTTTTCTGAGCGGTTTAAAGCTCAACCCATGCTTTGACCATTTAGACTGCAGGGTGAATCTAACGGGCTATTTCAGCTCTGGCACCAGTGTCCACCTCAGCTCTGCCAGGTCATTTCTCCTGGGCTGGGAGGGGAACAGTGCCCCTCTTGAAGAAAGGAGGTTCAAGCTGATGAAATCTCCACAGCACCTGTACTTTATTTCTACTTCAAGAGGAGAGGGCAGTAGGGTGTTGCATTTGAACACAACAGTGAAGCTCAGTTTGGGGCATGAACTGTGAGGGAGCTTAGCCAGGCCCCTGTGCAGCCAGCCCTCAGCCATGTTCCCAGTCCTCAGCAGGGGCTCATCTCTCCATGGGATCTCTCAGCCTGCAAGCATATCACAGAGGTTGCAAAATGGTGAGATGTTCTGGACACAAATGAAGAAAGTTAATTTCTGCTGGTTACCATGCTCTCCAGCATCACTAAAGGACAGTAAATCCTTAGCATAAAGGAAAATGAATGCAGAGAAAATAGCTTGTTTTCTCTTTGAAACATCTGTCCATTATGAAGGCATGGCCACCCATCTGAAGGAGTCAGCAAGGCCATATTGCAGGTAACCATTGCTCAGGAAGACACAGAAAGTGGCAGATGCTGGTTGCTGGCTTGGGCAAGTTCTTAAAGACAAAATAAACACAAGAATTCTTGGGTTTGTATATTAGATCATCAAGTCACCATCCAAGAAAACGATGAACAGAAGCTTTTAAGAACAAAACTGAGCAAGACTAACATGTGTGGTGGTTTAAGCCCAGATGGTAACTCAGCCCCATACTGCTGCTCACTCGTTCCCCTGGTGGGATAGGGAAGAGGATTGGAAGAATAAAAGTGAGAACACTTGTGGATAAAGACATTTTAAAAGGGAAAGCAAAAGCCACATGCACAACCAAATCAAATCAAGGCATTAATTCCAAGGTGGTTTCCATGGATAGGCAGGTGTTCAGTCATCCCCAAGAAAGGAGGGCTTCATCATGGGCCAAGGGGGACTTTGGAGGACAAATGCCATCGCTCTGAACATCCTCCCCTTCCTCCTTCTTTCCCCAGCTTTATATGATGAGCATGGTGCCATATGGTGTGGGATTTCCCTCTGGTCAGCTGGGGTCAGCTGTCAGATAGATGATATTCTAATTTTGTCTAGTGCATACTACACACAAAAATTGTAATCTGGCTTTGCAACCAATGAAGAGAGCCTGCTCACTAGAGCTGTTTTGAGTAAAGCATGTTTTTAGCACTCCCATTTCCAGCTGATACCCTGCACAGCACTTTTCCATGGTGCCATGCCCAGCACATTGCCAGGACACCACAGGGAGATTGGCTGCAGACATATACATTCCACCAGCAGCTCAACTCTGCATCCTTTCACCAGTGGGAAACCTCATGTGTTCATTAGGCCCGAAAACTCTTCATTCCAGTGCATGAGCACCACAGACCTTGAAACATTACTCTTCTTGGCTCTCAGTATTTAGCAAATTCTTCTCACTAGTTGGTTATCTCTTCATCAAACAAAAGCCCTACTCATGCTGTTGACCATCATAACATGTATTGAAACAGAAGATAGTTGTAAGTAATCAAGCCTTGTTCTATGGGTGGGTGTAAAAGCAATTTGTTTAATTCATTTTGGAAGTCATAGAAGATAAGCATTAAAGCTCATTTTGCAAGATTTATATAATTGTAATATTTGAAAAGCCATTCTCCTTTTGATTTATCAAGATTCAGTTTAGCCATTTGCTCTCCCAGCTGGAGCATTTTTTGCAGGAGCATGGCAGCAGCACCAGCACAGCAGCAGCACACCAGGGCTGGGACAGAGCAGTGCATTGCCAAGCACCTTCCAGCACCTCTGCAGGAGCTATCCAGGGTACACAAGAAAAACCTGCTCCCTCAACCCCACCAGGGGCACGGAGGAGGCTTCTCAGCACAGGAGAAGGGAAGAGATATGCCAAAGAAGTTTGCCAGAACATTGTTCACCTCCATCTGCTCTTCCAGCAGTGGCCAAAGTGGGACCTCCCCAGACTCAGACATGACCACCAAACATCATTCTGGTCTTTGAGAACTCTTTTGTTTTTGTGGCATTAAGCTGCCCATTCCAGCCCAGCCCATCTCTAAGTCATGCATCATCAGCAGCCATAGCCTGCACCAGTTCTCCTGCCCTTGCTAGCTCTCTGAATTGTAGAGCTCCCATCCCTCCCTCCGTATCTCCTGCTCCCCATCCTCCCCTTCTTTACCTCCACAAAGCCCTCCAAGCTCCTCATCTCCTTTGACAATATAATTATTCAGCCTTCTGCACATCCCTGTGACATCTGTCAAGATCAATTTGGATGGGGCCCTGAGCAACCTGCTGTAGTGGAAGATGCCCCTGCCATTGGTAGGAGGGCTGGAACTGGATGGTCTTTAAGATCCCCTCCAACACAAACCATTTTATTATTCTGTGATTTTCCCTCCTTTACCAACAGCAGTCAGCAACTGGAACCTGCTCACAGGGCTGGGAAAGTACCAGCAATTCACATCATGCCTTACATTGCTGCATGGACACATTTACCCATGGCTGTGGGTTTCCATCCATTGCAATGATAAGGAAAGCTAGAGAAGGTTCACACTAGGGAGGGAGAAGAAAAAGGCAGATAGTAAGTTTATGAAACTTGTGCTGCAGTGCTGTATGAAGTCAGAAGCCCAGTACCAGATGTCTAGAGAAAATGCAAGCACAGAAATCACGAAGCAGTGCAGCTCAGAGGACAAACTTCCACCCACTCCAGCAGCCAGTGCTAAGAAGGAGTGTTTGGATTTCTGCCACCTTTACCCTTTACTTTCCATTTTAATTTTCACCTTTCACAGGTTGTTCTTCAAATTAGTTCATTCAGGATTATGCAATGGTTTACCTGTGCCTGGGGACACAGTCTGGATGGCAGAAAAAATGCCAGGAAATACCAGCTCACTCACTGAGCAGCACAACTCTGCTGCAGCCCTCATTTGTGTAGTACACAGGTTCTCCTGCTCCAGTCCTGTCTGCCTTCTCCTTGACTGGAAATGTCAGCCAGTTTAAGGACATTCAGTAGCACTGTCCTCAGCATTCATACAACACACTAGGCAAACACCAAGCAGCATTGCATTGTTGCTTATTGCACCTTTCACAATGTTCTTGACATATCACAGCAGAAAATTAGGAAAAGCAGTGATACACTGTGATTATGCAGGCCTTTAAAATCAAATGTACATGGACTTGAACACAGATACAGTTTCTAATTCAACACCCAGTCTTCTACAGCCGTGCCTTTGTGCTGCCCACATTGAGTAAAGAGTTTGTGCAGAGCCCACCCTCAGGCCTGGCCCATCCCCACCATCTGTGCTGTAGGGTGGAAAAGGCAGAAAATTACAGAATGTGTGTAGAGTTTGTTTCTTTGGCTGGTGGCAGGAAAGAAAACATGGACCAAGCATGCTCTTCCTTCCTTTCTGGGTCTAACCCAAAGCCCTGAACATGTAGGTAAAATCACTGATCAAGGAGAAGCTTTTAGTCTTTCTAGAGAAACCAGCCCTTTTGCAGCTGTCCTGGCCCCTAGAGTCACTAGTGCTGGTAGGCACCACTGGAAGCTAGACTCCATCCCTCTGCTCCTATCAAGACAGGCTGAGGCAGTTGGGGTTGTTCAACCAGGAGAAAGTAAGGCTCCAGGGAAACCTTACAGCACCTTCCAGTGTCTAAAAGGGGTTTATAAGAAAGATGGGAACAAATTTTTAGGAGGGCTTCTAGTGATAGGGCAAGGGCTGTTGGTTTTGAAGTAAAAGAGAATAGATTCAGACTGTAAATAAAGAAGAAATTTTTTTTTTATGATCAGTGTGGTGAGGCACAGGAACAGGTTGCTCAGGGAGGTGGCAGATGCCTCTTCCTGGGAAACATTCAAGGTCAGGTGGGACCAAGCTCTTAGCAAACTGAACTAGTTGAAAATTTCCATGCCCATGGCAACAGGGTTGGACTAAATGATGTTTAGAGGCTTCTTCCAACCTAAAACCATTCTATGATTCTATGATCTGAAGAGGCAGAGGCCATGTTGACCTAGAGGCAGGACTCCAGACGTCCTCCCCTGCAGCTGCAGACTGCAGAAGCAATGGGATGTCTTGTCTCAGGGCAGGCTGCTTGCCCCAGTGCCTCAGAAACCTGCTTGAGGACTATCAAACCTCATTGCAGGAAACATGGGAGGCAAGCTTGCATGGTAAGTGCATGTGCATTGTTCTGGTCCCAAGGCATGGAGCCTGGAAACACAGCTGACTGCCAGGGAAGTAGATCAGGAAAGATGTACTGTCTTATCAAACTGCTTATCTTAATTCAGGTAAAGCTCTCCCAGAACCTGTCTTAATTTATTTGGTATTTCTCAAACCAAAGGTGCTGTGAATGAGCTAATTTGGAATGAATACAAAATCCTAGAAAATATGCTTCAAAGGGAAAAGCAGATGTGGCAGAGGTAGAGGAACATTTAGATTCTGCTAGGCAGCAGTTTCAAAGGAAGCTCTGATACCTGAGGTGAGGTATATGGCATGTTCTTGCACAAAAGGCCTGTCACAGACCTGCAGATGAAGTTTCCATATGAGCCACATGTACGTGTGTCTGTGTAAATATATGTACATGTATAGGTCCAAAATCACGTTGGATTTCTGTCAGCATCAGTTTGCAGACTCCTGTCGCCCTGCAAGGGGGCTTTTGGTGAAGGACTCATTCCTAAGTTTTCTACCTCTCCCCAGATAAACATTTCAAACTGCTTTCCCCAGGAGCCAGTTTAGTGCTTTCAGATATGAATCCTGCTTAATTTTTGACCCGCCTTTTAATCTTTTTAGTATTCTTTTTGATGAATACAATAGCTACTGGTTATTGTGTGGAAATTTGACTTTACCATCCCTGAAATGTTTGGTTTTAATTATAATTAAAGATGCAGAGGAAGAAGAAACTCCAGTCCCTTTGGCCAGTCCTTGTGGCTTATTTCACTGCCGTTAATCACTACACATTGTTTACAATTTCTCAGCCAATTTTCAATCAACAAGAAACTGCAAACTGCTCACATAAAAGCCAGTCTGAATTACTTCTGCAAGTGAGATTTCCTCAGATGCCCAGCCAAGCTCAGCTCTTACATAACCCAGCTGAGACTGGTGGATTTATCCTGAGGATGAATTTAAACAAGTGAATCAAATTCCAGAGACTCTGACAAATCCCTGCAATCTGGCATCACTGGGTGCAGGACGGGCTGCCAAGCCTCAGCAGCTCCAACACACGTGCAGGCAGCTGCCTGTGCTGTCTGTGGCTCATTAGCAGGGCTGCAGCCACGGCTGGCTGGGACAAATGTGGCACCTCATTTCCTTTCAGCCACTCTCTTCCTGATGGGGAGGCTGCCCCAGGCACTGCTCTCACTGCTTTCACTGCGGTTACTGCTGTCACTGCTGTCACTGCTGCCCCAGGCACTGCTGTCACTGCTGCCCCAGACACTGCTCTCACTGCTGCCCCAGACACTGCTGTCACTGCTGCCCCAGGCACTGCTGTCACTGCTGCCCCAGGCACTGCTGTCACTGCTGCCCCAGGCTCTGCTCTCACTGCTGTCACTGCTGCCCCAGACACTGCTGTCACTGCTGCCCCAGGCTCTGCTGTCACTGCTGCCCTGGGCACTGCTCTCATTGATGCCCCACACCTTTGCAGAGCCCAGGTGGTTGTGCTGCTGTTGGTGGGAGAGAAGGGCAGCACCTGCTTCCCAGCATCCCCAAGGGCTGGTTGTCTTCCTCACTCTGCTAAAAGAAGTCAGCCCCACAGCCTGATGCTTGCCTGTGGTAGAACCTGCTCTGATAATTCTAGCCTGGTCTCTGTTGCTGCTCACAATGTTCCTCTCTACTCTCCCCATTGCCTGTCCCAAAATTCAGCTTGCAACATGAAGTAGGGCTACAATATCAATATAACTTTTCAAGATGAATCTTTTATGTCTTAGAAAATGAAGTTCCATGGAAGCATGGAAGATCCAACCTTGCTCATGAAGCTGTATTTATAGCACTATTGTTTCCATGGGGTGGATGCTACCAAACCCATTTTCAGGGCTTCCATTTTCAGAACTCTATTTGAGGAGTTCTAGCTAATTTACAGAGCTTTCATTCTGCCCCAGTCTTATTCCTCCTCCAAAGAAGGCACTCACCTCCTTTAAGCCCACATTTACATACCTGCCCATGAAGAGGCCCACTGGACCAGTATCTCCCTGCTTGCTCTGAAGCAGACCTCAAGCAATGTATCTATCTTCTTGAGACTACTCCTTTCTTCCCAGGGTCCTTATGAAGCAAGGTGCTTCCCAAAATCTTTAAATATTTCTTGTCTTCTGTTGACCTCTCTCATCCTTCTCTCTCACCATTTTTGGCTGACCTTTATATGAACACATTTGGGAAGGTCTCAGTAGCATGATGGTTTGCATCTGGAAGGTATCTAAATGTTCCTCTATCTCTGCCACAACTGCTTTTCCCTTTGCAGCATATTTACTAGTATGCTTCTTGCTTTTTGTAGATGTGATAAATTTACCACGATGATTTCACATCATTTCTCTTCACCATTATCCTATCTTTTGTCTTGACACATTTTCTGAAGTGAATTTAAGCGTGGGAAGCAGATAACAACTTCACAGCATGTGTAATGATATTTAGGAGACACTCACAAATTAAGACTAAGGATTAAAAGCGCCCAGCTCAATGTTCCCTAGAAAAAAACTTCTTCAAATGTGAAGCCCTAGGATCTTTTAAGGTCAACAGTGAGATTGCTAAAACTGATCATAATCTGTATTTCTCAATAGTTTCAAATTTATTTACAAAATGGTTAATCCAGTTCTAAAGCATTTCTTCAAAGCAGGTAAATATCATCACTATAATAGATATTATAATTTTTTATGAAATTTCTCTCAAGCACAAAGGGAATACATGGGACACAGAAAAATTAAGTAATTAACCCCAGATCATGAAACTCACCAGGCCTCAGCTACAAACCCATTCTTTCTGGTTAATAAATTATTAAGTCTAATGTGGATAGGCTACTGATTTGGTTAATGAAAAACATCTCCTAGTAAGTTACAGAATCTTTTATCGTCCCTCTTCCTATTTTAGGGGGTTTATTCATTTATTCTGTATTTGTGTATAGTGCAAAAGTATTGTGGCACTGCCCTACTGCTAAATTCTCTTTACTTTTCCTTGGAAAATAATTGTTATGGTCCTTCACTTCTGCTTGATGGACTTTCACATTAATCTTTAATCTGACTTTTTACCTCCTTATCTGACAGAGGTAAAAAGTTACCGCCTTAAAAACAGAGACCAAAGCACACTTTCAGACACTCAGATTTAAATATAATTTAAGCAATATATATAAAGAGTAACTACACAGCTGGTCATAAGAAAGAACAAAATTTGACTAAGTTTTAAGAATTCCAGTTGTTTTGTCCTCTATGAACAGTAAAAAATGAGAAACAAAGATACCTTTGTCATATGATATCAGTAACACTTCACTACTTGGACACTCAAAAGACTGATCTGTAACAGTACAGTTAGAACATGTAGAAAAGTTTCAGTAAGTACAGCTGCAAAGGGAATTAAGGGTAGGTGAGAAAGAAAAACAAGAATCAGTAACCCCAAGAGACTGAGCATTAGAACATTAAATTTCAGCATTTTAGCATGTAATGTCTCATTTTGTGAATTATGAAGTTGACCTTACTTCATTAAAAATGGCAATTTTCACTTAAAATTTTACTTTTAAATTATAGCATGGAAAAAAGAATCTAATTTCTGACTAAGTGATGTAGTTCAAGCCAGTCCAAAGTGATCTTTCAGGTTTCCTTCCTACTAAAAATTAGAGGGAAGAATTTCTCTATAATTGTAAAGTAATTACATTTTCCAGCTAGAAGGCTTTTGGGTTTTGTTGAGGTGAGGTGGAAGGCAGCAGATCCAAAACAATAAATCTATCATTTACCAAAATGCTCAGGTCCTGAAACAACTTGCACCTTTTTCTTTTGAGTCAGGAGGACCCTCTGTGCGCCTGAACACAGACTATTTATTTCTCACTTACCCTTTTGCAAAGACTGGTCCTCTCATCCCATCTGCAGTGACAGCCCTGCGTGTGGCAGCCACACCTCTGGACAGCACAAGCCCCACACAGGAAGCCCACCAGGCCACCAAATCTGCAGTCCATGTCCTCCAGAAGCCTGTGGCATCAAACTGTCACACAGGTCCTGCATCCAGCCATTAATCACTTTTGCTTCTGTTTTAATCACTTCACCCCTTCTTGTGAAGGGACAAGACCTACCTGGACCTACCCTGGAAGCACCACCCTTCACCAGCTCAGTTGTCCAGGAGCTTCAGGTAAATCCTCCAGGCACTCACTGCATTTTTCCTTGGCAGCCAGTTTAATTACACTTTCCTGTCCATGGCTTTTCTTCTCCCTTTCAAACTAGATATTCCATGAAATCCAGCTACCTCCATACCCATCCCTGATGCTTTCCTTCCAGCAGGGTACCTGCCAGATGACAGTCCCCAAATCTCAGATTTTATTTTAGTTTCATTTTTTTAGCTTATGTACGGCAAAAGAGATCTCTTCCCAGAGGGGAGAGGGAAGGATGGCCAGCTTTCACTCAAGCAGAGCATGAGAGTTCAAAAGCCTACGGGTGACAGGAGGGTCTGCTGACACCATGCCCTGGTTTCAGCTCTTCCATAGACAGGGCTCTGCAGCCATGTCTGCTGCCCAAAATGAGCCTGTGATCATGGCCAGCTCTGATGGACGGCATCTGCTACCAGGGATTAGCTCTGGGGAAAGAGGTGTGTGACAAGAGGCTGAATGACCCCCTTGGGAATTCCACTCCCTTGCCTGGGAGCTGCACAGGAACTCAGCCCTGGTCCCTGCCTGAGCCATGCCACTTGCCTGGCTGGGTACCTCACTGTGTCCATAGGCTCAGCATCCCATCTGCTCTGAGCCCAGCCAGGCCCTTGGCCTTGCCTGTGTCCAGACAAGCCTCTATAAAATCCTATAATTCATACACCAATCACACCAAAATAAAACACATAGACAAGTCTCCATGGTGAGTGTATATAAAGCCATTACTAGAGCTACCTCTAGCCATGCTTCTATATCTAGCAGCAGCAGCTAGTTTCCCTCAGGTTAGTTAAATCCAATCACTAGCATGTTAATAATAAGCAAAATAAAGAAGAAAAAAAACACAACAAAACTGGGAAGATGGTAGAAACAAATGTTCTTAAGGAAAAAATTGCACATGGGGAGAGATCATATCACTGGAGGGTCTTCTATTAGAAAAATATGTAAGATTGGAGCAAGCCTTAAACCCTATGCATTTTTTAAAAGATGCACTCATTACATATCATTACACAACTCACAGTTAGAAAAAGAAGGGTTTCCAAAGTCTAATTCCTTCCTTGCATGAGTGACCTACTTCAATCAGTTTATTTACTTGTTGAAAAAGTACTCGTCATCTTAACATATTTCCTATTGCTCTCTTCTTATGGGAGGATCACTCCAAGGATCATAAGTGTTTTTCTAAATTAGCATGCTGTAATATGCTAGCTTTTTAAAATTCATGTATTACGTTAGGCCTTATTAGATAAGAAATCTGTCTTCCTCACACCACGTTCATCCTGCCAATGAGTATCATCCCTGGTATTTTATGATAAATCAGGGTTAGAAATTAAGAAAGCAGTATTCCATTGAAACTGCATCAGGAAGTTTAGCCCAGCAGCATCTAATTACTCAGATCAAATGGGATATAACATCCTGGTTGAAGACAATCTGGGACCTCACTACCAATTTCTGTTTAATGGTATCCAGTAACAAGACCCAGGAGAAAGAAACTCTACTTAACAAGAGACAAATAATCTTCCCGTAGGCTGGAGCAATTGGTTTGAGTTGTTAATTAAATTATTTCATACTTATTGTTTGGCAGAGTGTTTTGGGATATTTGAACAGCAAATAACTCCACTGCTAGTGCTTTCATTGTTAACAAGGCATTTTTCTCATAAGGATTGGGAGGCAGCAAACAAACTTTGACAAATTAAGCTGCAACAGAGCCCCAAAGCAGGTTGTGGTACTGGAGAGGCAGCTGAAGTTCAGGAAAAATTATGATTATTTCTGATAGTGTTGTGGTTTTGGTGTGGGGGTTTTAATATATAATATATTGTTATTTAAATGGCTACAACTCCAGGAATCAATCTTAAAAGACCGATATTAACCTCCAAGGCTGTGAAACATATCCACAACTCCTCCAGCTGCTGCATTTTTACACAGTGTCAGTGGACACTCCAGATTTAATGACTATTCTTGACACTGCAGATCACAGGCACAGAGGATTTGCATTTCTGAAAAAATAGATAATGTTGTCTGGCATCCAGCAGCTGAAATTTCAGCGGTAATCTTGAAAAGCCTATCCTAGCCAACCTGCAAAAAAGTTCATGCAAGGATGCAGGGGCTGGGGCCCACAGTGGCAGGCACTGCTCCCAGGACACTGTCCAGGGGCTTGGCCTGGGGCACACAATGGGCCCACCAGCACATGATGGGAATAGACTGCATGGGGACTTCCACTCAAACACTCAGTTATCCTTCCACTTATCCATAGATGCCTTTTCAAACCGCTCTCCTGACTGAGTCAAGGAAATAGGAACATGCACTGGTGCTTTAACAGACTACTTTTGGTACATATGCAAATATGCATTTGTGCTGGAAAAATATGTTGTTTACTTTATAAAGAGTACTCCCTTAATGAAGGATTTTCTTAAAATACCTCCTTGTACTTACATGTTACTTTAAGCTCTCTCATTTCCCCACTTTAATTACTTTGTCTTAAGGAGCTTTGCTTGCAGGAATTATATTGGAGCCCTTGACTACATTATTACCAAAATCAAAGTCTGTGGTTCATAGCCACACTTTCTTTGAGCATTGAAGCAGCCTCACTGCAATTTGCAGGAACAGACACATGCCATGACTTCTACAGCACTACAAGTACCTTTCTGCCCCTTCTTAGCTCCTCTGTTCTATTCAGTTCCCCTCTGCCCTCCCCTTCACCTCATTGCTATACTACTTGGCTGCTTCCTTGCAAAAGCATCTCTCTACAGATCTTTCCTTTTCATGAAAAAAATTCTGGTAGCATATTAAAGTCTGTCTTTAAGGCACCTCCATGGATTGTGATGCAAGATGTAGAGAGAAAAAGCAGCAAGATAAATAATTAGAAACATTACGAGGAACAGCTGTGGTAGCTGAGTTTGTTTAGTCTTGAGAAGAGAAGGCTCAGGGGGACTTGATCACTCTCCACAACTCCCTGAAAGGATGTTGTAGTGAGGTGGGGATCAGGCTCTTCTACTGTGCGAGCAGTGGGTGGATAAGAGAAAATGGCCCTAAGTTGAGACAGGGGAGATTCAGATTAGGAAAAAAAAGTAGGAAAAAAATAGTAGGAAAAAAAAAATTACTGTTAAGTTGGTCAGGCATTGGAATGGGTTGCCCAGGGAGAAGGTGGAGCCACCACCCCCGGAGGTGTCCAAGGGTCGTCTGGATCTGGCTCTGGATGATGGGGCTTAGGGATTACAGTGACAGTGCTAGGTGGACAGTAGGACTGGATGATCCCAAAGGTCTCTTCCAACACTGATGGTTCTGTGATTCACTGCTAGCATCAGTATGAACTCTGCACTGTAGTATTATACACTCATATTTCTGAAAACTCAGCTGTGCAACCTAACCTCTATCCATCCTCCTGCACATCCCTTGGTGTGGGAATTAATGGCAGAGCTCATGAGGGGAACCATGGCAAAACTCAAGAGACTGTGGAGATGTGATACCAAATTGTACAGAACTGTGCTCTACCACAGCTCCTGCAGTATCAGAAAGGGCAGCCCAACACCTGCCCCTCTGCAGCATCTCCTCCCTTCCTGCCCAATGAGCACAGCCTCATTTGTGGAGGCAGTGGGGAAGGAGAAGACTCAGGACCTCCTGCTCTCCTGGCCCTGTAGTGCAAGGCATGTTCTTCGCAGCAGATGCTGGGCAGAGAGGACAGGAGCTCTGAAGGTCCCACCAGGACAGTGGGTGAGTGATGCCGTGGCTGTGGTCCTCCTGATTTTGGGTGAGGGATGATATAGAGAAGTAGTATCAGCACCTCCAAATCTTGTACTGTGCCTTCGACCCCAGAGGTAGGCAGAAGCACCAAACAGTAAGGAACAGGCTGAAAGTGGGACAAGAAAGGAGAACAGAAAAGAACGCCATCATGTAGGAAGGTACCCCACACCTGAGTGGGCATTTCTATACAAGGAAAGAAGATTTGGTTTGCCTCTAGACATTTTAGGAAGTTCATCTAGAACTTTCCATGCCCTTCTCATGTCAATTGGCTCGATGCCAGGACAGGAGCACCAGTTGGACCTTCTAGCTGTTCTTCAAAACCTGTAGCTGTTTCTATTGGCACTTTGCCAATGGAGCCCTCCTTGATCCTTATGTAGATAAGAGGGAGAACAAAGATGCTTGAAGCATTCTTGGGGTGTTTTAGCAGGGGTATAGGACCTGTTCCATACACTGTGTTTGGCTTTGCTCTTTGTTTTTTGTATTATTTTCTTCCTTTATTAAAACTTTTTTGCTTTTTCAAGACATACTCGACCATGCCATCTCGCTATTGATTTAAGCCATCTTCTGTGAGATGCTGGACACCCTCAAAGGTAAAAAGAAAACCAACACCATCACCTTTCCACACAGGCTGTCATATCACTAATCCTTGTCTTCCATGCTTTTGTCTAACCAAGGAACTTACTGGTATAAGCATACCTTTCTCTTTTTCTTCTTTCTCTTTGTCCTCACATCATTATCATGAAGGATCTGGAGGCTTTCTAACTCTTGCAGGTACAAATCCCACCACTTGGTACAAGTAGTAGTCTACCCCTAGCTGAGGAATTCCAGCTGCTGCATTTTTACACAGAGATGTCCTTCCTGGAACGTGTTTCACAAACATGGCATCTTATTGTTCTGTAAATACCACTGTGTTAGCCTTTTAAAAAGAAAAATGAGAGTGAAAATCAGCAGCATAATTACTGAGAGAGTAATCAACCAAGGAGCACAGATAATAGAGATGGGGGTGTGTATCAGACTCAAATTATGACCCTCACTTCATTGGAGAGTTGAGTTTTTCTGTTTGACATAATTCAACAAGTTCAAGTTTTTCAGTAAGGAGCAAAGTATTCTGAATAATATGATCCTCTCAGCAAAATTAAAAAAAAAACCACAAGAAAATGAAGGAAAAAAGGTCCTCATCTTGTTCATTTATGTGGCAAAAACAGTTTATTTAAATAAATAAAACGAGCAATTCAGTGGAGTGTTATTTATTATATCTAGCATTCAAACCCCCTCTGGTGCTATCACCAGCTGCACGTACAGGTGGAATAATAAATATATAAATAGATATAATAAAAATAAATAAAATAAAAAAATAGTGTTATAATAACAATATATAAAAAGAAATGGGCTCATGTTTTATGATGGGACAACAGTTCTTAGAGATCTTCAGTCATGTTTCAATGTAGAAAATGTGCAGACTTCTGCTTCACCAGTTATAATGCCACAAAGCTGTAATTAATATTTTCCAACTGCATAGCTGCAAAGGTACAACTAAGGCAGAAAAATGTATTTAACTCATATAAAATCTGGACAGGGTGTATTCATTCTTATCAGTATTGAATGAAAGATAAATTAAGTCTTTAAAACAACTGGCAGTCCCTTCTATCCTGGCATTGTTCTGTTTTTCTAAAATATTTGAAAGGCAACATACTCCTTAAAAGATTTTTTTTTCCTTTAGAAATAAAAGCCAAACTCTAATTTCTTAGCTGTCTTGACATGGTCATGACAGCACTATAAACTGGTATAATTATAGAAAACTGAGTTCTGATGTTTGATTTTGAACATAAAAAATATTATGGAACAAAGAAATATTATGGAACAATTTTTGAAAGCCCACTCGTGTCTTTGTCATGCTGTTGCCCCACGGGCCACCAAAGATCAAACCCAAGGATGTTCCTGGGGCTGTCACTGAGAGGGGAGTCCAGACCCCCTTGCTGGAGGAGCCTTTGGGCTGCACCCACAGAGCAGCCCTTGGTGTGGAAAGCCTCCCTGGCCAGGCTGGGTTTGCAGCCCACACGTGTCTGTGGCTGTCAGCACACAGGTGGGTGCTGCCAGACGTGGGACTGGCTGGAGAAGAAATGCTCAGTTTGGGCACAGAACACCATCTGATGCATCCCAGCAAACACAGGCAAGTGCATACATGTGAGCTGTTGTTCAATTTGGGCAAAATCTGTTTTGATCAAAATGAAATTCATATGAATAATTTACTACTCTAGAGATATATAAAATGATAGCCTTTTTTTTTCCCCCCATGGTGTTTAAGAAAATCTAATTTCTTTTAACACAAGAAATCAGGGAGTTAATTAAACCCATCCTTCACTCCACACTGAAAGTTAAAACAGACCCTAATGTTAAATAAATGTACTGAGAATTGCTAGTCTTTGATTTTGGACAGCATTCCTCTTGTAATTATATTATGTCCTAACATAATTAGGTTACTTTTTGCCTCCTACTGTGATTTTAGGGACATCAAACACCCCTACAGTAACAGGGTTGCAGTGCTGGATCCATTTCACACACCAAATTAGGCAAAATTGTGTTTGGGCTGACAGTGATGGGGTGCTTAAACTTTCTCCTCCTTCTCTGCATGTTGAGAGCACTGCCAGGGCAGTTCCAGCACTTCTTGCACCACTTCTGAGGTCAGTGGTATTTCTGGGGACTGGCTGGAGAGGCTGGAGAAAGTCAGTACCACATGACTCTCCTTCAGAAGCATCTTCTGAAGAGTAAGTGCACAGGGTGCAGTGTTGAGGATGTGGAAGGGAGTCATTACAGTGAAAAAATATTACAGACTACCCTGCTAAGTGGATGTGAAAGATCCCTGCCAGGATATTTAGATCTTCAGAGACTACCCTAAAATGAACTTGAGAGAGCACTTTCTGCAATAATTTAATACTAACAGGATTTATACATTTATTTTTAAAAATCCTTCTGCATGAAAATATCCCCACTGCCTTAGCCACAGGATGTCAAGAAACCATCCTCCAGCTCCCAGGTATCAGCCTCACTGCTGAGAAAGGAGTTTTGCAGGAATCCAGAGTCAATAATCCCAGCACAAAATCAGGTTCTTTGCTTTTTTTCCTAAAGGAACAAAAGGAGAGAAAGAGGAAGAATTTGAGGAGAAAAGGAATATTGGAAAGCAACAATAGGTCCCATTCGAAGCAGAATTCAAAATAATAAATAACACCAACACTGAACTGAATACCTACATTGGTGGAAGTTAATGTATTTGTATGAATGCAGAAAGTGCCATATACCATCATACGTATTAAAAGCATATTAAAAGCATAAATGCTTTTTCCTCACGTGTTTAAAAATAGTGAATATAAGGACAGTCTCTTCATGGCAAGATGAACTGTATATCCTCAGCACTTCTGACAATCCAACAGACATACAGACTCCTGAACCAGCACAGATCTTTTCCATTATCTTTCCCACTCCATCTGCTCTTTATTCCCCCACCTAGAGTGTGGTGCAGAAAGTAGCTCAAATATCCCTCTAGAAGAGACCAGGCTTTCTGAACAAGCCTGTCCTTTGTCCCCATTGCTGGTACTGCCAACTCCTGCATTGTTACCACAGTCTGCAAAGGGAGGGTGGGGGGCCAGCAGAGGCCATACCCACCAGAGCCATTTTGTCTAAATCCTGAAAGTGCCATCAGAGCGTTCCTAAAGCCCTATAATTGCACTCCTACAGTATGCAACGTCTTCTAAGTTATTCAGTGGCTGCCAGAGTGAATTCCTCTACCCTGGGAGCACTGCCACACACCATGCTCACTGTGCAGCAGTGCTGGGGTGAGAGACAAGGCTCCTCATTGACACCCATGGCTCTCCAAAACACCACTGAGCAAGCAAGAATATTATTTTTTTTAGCTTAAAGATACATGCAATCTTTGCTCTACTGATTATGGCTATTCCCATTTCTCAGCCAGGCATCATGTCTTCATCATGAGCTTGACCCCATTCAATTTCCTTGTGTCAGCCACTGCTGGAGCTGTCCTCATGTCATGGCCAATCCAGGCTTGGGACCGAGTGGACACTTTTCTACAGGCCCAGTTCACATGAATTCCATTTTTAAAATAATCAGGGATTCCTAAGAAACCAACAAGCTCTGCTTAAACACAGATTTCTTCTCTCAGAGACCAGTGGCAGAGACAACAATTAAAATATATACCTTTGTCAAGGACAGAAAGGTCAGCAGTCCAGACCTCCACTCCTGAAAATGGTGCCTGGCACAAAGACCAGCTGCCATACAATTGTGGAAAACCACCGTGTCTCCTTCAAAGTCTGTTTTACATGAACAGGTAAAAGAAATGCAATATGCTTAGGGAGGAAGGGATAGGGCACAGAAAAAGCAACTGATTAAAAAAGGTTTTAAAGCAGAGAAGAAGGTGGTGGCTTCTGTTGTCTGTTCAAAGTTTCCTTGTAAGACTATTCACCTACCTTATGTAAAAGGCATATGTAAAGAGTTCAAAAGTTTCCACAAAGATCCCTACAAATCTAATTCCTAGATGCAGAAACAGTTTAAATCTTTCAGTCTATTCATTTTCTTGAAGTAGATCCAGATTAAAAACAATCCCTCCAAAGAAAATCCAAGCACCTATTAAATCTATTCCCTCTAATAAATCTCTGTATCTGTATCAGGTGTCCTCGGTTCCCATAATCCCCATACTTCAGCCTGCCATTCAATAATTTTATTAAATGGTAACTTCCTAAGAGATTAAATGAAGATTTATTCTTTGACCTACATTCCTCCTTGCAGAAACAATAAATTTCTGATGCTCTCTTGAGGCGGAATGGAGGTCAAAGCAATTGCAATTGATCCTGTACACATTTAACTCATACAAAGACTTTTCTCTAATATTTGCTAACTGTATGCACTGGCACCCTCTGTGAGTCACCTGAAGGAAAGCTACCCAAGGCTTTAAATCTTGTGAACAGTGCAGCCTTGTCTCCCTGCTGTTTCAGGGTGTTCAGTGATGTTCAGTGCCACAGCTGCAGGTATCCCAGCAGCATCCTCTGCCTGGGGGCCACCCAGGCACAGCTGCTGCCTTTGCTTAGCACCTAGCACTAATCTATCTTGCTATAAAACCCCCTCAGCTCATTCTGCAGATGCACTTTTACCTAGTCTGCTGGCTAATATTCAAAAGATATGGCCATTGTGGAGCTGGCAATAACTTGGAACAGCTTCTTAATGGCAAATGGCACTGTAGAAACTAAATAATTTATGTCCCTTTAAAGATTTTTGATTGTTCCATGCGAAATATTCTTATATTCATTATTCTAATATTTGAATATGATAGCTCATTTTTTGAAATTACTCGTAAAAAGCTAATGTCAAAAGAGTTCAGGTCAATTGTCTTTACTCCCAAATAAATATTTAGATATTTGCTATTTCATTCACCCTGAGGATTCAGAGAACTGTAAACAGCAAATTATTTTACAACAGGCACAATTGCTATTATTTTATCTCATCAGTCTTCATACCAATTAAATTGACCTTATCCTGAGCAGCAAGCTCTGAAAACTTGGGCTGCTGTATACTCAGAAATATAGAGAATTTTAATTAGCCATGACATACCCAACAGTATCTGTCTGCTGGCATGGAGGAAGCTGCCTAGCAACAATGCAAAGAAATCCTCCAATAACCCTGGTGGATCACAAAGAGTCTGTTAAAAATGATAATCTCTCTCATAGGCAAGAAGAGATGGTTTCAATTAAGGACCGCAATTCTCAACTTGTTATTTATACGCAGTGAACTAAAATAACATTCATATAATATAAATACAGTATGAAAAGGCCATGCAAAATTACTTAGAGAGTTAATTTGCAGTATTTAATTTGATATTCACATCTGTAAGCCTTTTGTTTTTCTTAATAGCAAAAACATTCCAGCTATGTCAGACCTACACTTAAGCTTATACAAGACAGAAATCTCAGCAAATAGGGCTGGAATGGACTCAAGGAGTTGTTTAGTCCACCCACAAGCACCTTGTCAGGATAAATTATATATAAACCATTCCTATCAATAACACTTTACTTGTTTCCCAAAACCTGCAAACCTAAGCAGTAGACGACTTCCCATGGCACTCTGCTCAGTTGTCCAACTCTCCCAAAAATTATAAAATATTGGGAAGTCTCTAACATGAATAGAATAGAATAGAATAGAATAGAATAGAATAGAATAGAATAGAATAGAATAGAACAGAATACATTGAAAAGGACCTTAAAGATCATCTAGTTCCAACCTCCCCTGGCCAAGGGAAGAGACACCTACTACTGGACTGTGTTGCCTGACCTTGAACAGTTCCACAAATGGGGTATCCACAAGTTCTCTGGGCAATTTGTTCAGTGCCTCACTGTCCTCACAGTAAAAAAAATTCTCACATGAAACCTCCCATGCTCCAATCCTGCTGGATGTAGTGAAGCAGAAATAAAGAACAAAACACATTCTTTTAGGAATTTCTGATATATTTGGAAATGCCTATCATGTATCAATCTTCTGTTGGATAAACAATTCCAGCATTGCTCAGGCTTTTCTTATATAGCTCATACATCTTTACTGGCTTACTTCCTGTTTCTTTCAGATTTTTTCTCCAAATCTTTATAGTCCTTTTTGCCTTGCATGTTGTGTAAAAGCACCCTCCCAATCCAAGTTGGCAGAGATAGCTCTTGGTCTGTGGCCATCACTTCTCCAGGCATTACAGGACACAGAGGAGTTCTCTATTTCTTTCTCTCTTTCTCTTTCTCTTTCTCTTTCTCTTTCTCTTTCTCTTTCTCTTTTTCTCTTTCTCTTTCTCTTTCTCTTTCTCTTTCTCTTTCTCTTTCTCTTTCTCTTTCTCTTTCTCTTTCT
>VZUI01038969.1:0-12844 GCA_013401135.1 Cettia cetti | reverse complement strand
GCCGGCGCCGCTCTGCGCGTCGGGCAGCGGCCTCGGCGGGGGGCGGGCGGGCCCGGCACACGCAGGCGCGCGGCGCCGGCGGCGGCCCTTCCCCCCGGAAAGTCACCATAGAGAGGCCGGGCAGGAAGCACCCGCCCGCTCGCCCCGCCGGCTGGGCCGCACCCGGAACCATAGAGATGCCACCCGGACAGGCCCCACCCCGCCAGAGGCCCCGGTACCGTATTCCACCGAAAGGCTAGCGGCGCGCTGCATGTACCGCATTCCGCCGATGTGCCGCGGCTGCTGAAAGCCCAGCCCGGCGGCCTCATCCCTCCGTCCCTGCCCCAGAGGCGCTCCTGCTGGGATCGAGCGAACGGTCCCGGCTCGCCGGGAGCCCGGCACACGCACTGCACACGCAGCGGACACACGCGCCCCGCGGACTCCGAGGAGGGCGGCGGAGGGCTCAGGGAACCCCGGCACCGGTGTGCCCGGGGAGGGCGGAACTGTGGGCAACGGCGACGGGCAGGGCAGCATCGCGTTTTGGAGGAGAGAGGACCTACCTGAGCTTTGGGGGAAACGGGGCAGGGAGAAAAGGGAAATTAGGTCGGCACTTGGAAATCGTGGGGTAAATCCTCTCCTGAGCAAGCGATAGGATGTCCTAACTCCTCAGGTTAACGCTGGGGAGGCAGATGGAGGACATTTACACGTCCCATCAACTCTGTTTCCCACAGAGAAATCAAGTTTTCTCTGGAGAAAGTCTCCAGCAGGAGAGCAAGGCCACAAGTCACACGCAAAAGAAGAGGCAAAGGGGCTTCAAATCCCTGGAAAAGCAGTAACAGCATAGGTCCCAAGCTTGCTCCTGTAGGCTACCCCTCATCCTAGACAAACACACAAAACAACACCCAAACCCAACAGAGTACTTATGTATGCCAACAGTAAATACTCACAGTTCGTAGCAAGGGAACTCCAATTCTCCTGGAAACCCTTGGCCAAAGAAGTTCTCCATTTCATAACCCCACCTTCTAAGGTGTTCCAGCGTGGTGGAGGGCCTTGCTTTTAAAGGCAGGCAGGTGGAGCATGCCCAGAGAGGAATATGACTCGCCATGGGAAAGAAACAGCCTCTCTTTAGTTTTCTTTTTTTTTTTTCTTAATAATTGTGAGCATTTTGGAAAGAAAGGTTTAAACCGGGATTCTTCACCTAAATAAAAAGTTGATGCATTTCATTGTATTGTGACTTCTTGTTAGCATTTTGCAATATAAAGTCTGGGCTTTGCCCAAGTTAATAAAAAATAGTGGCTTTTTATTTTCTCGTCATTTTGTAACTGTATTTTTGAGATCTGATGTGCAACAGTGATGTTATACATGCAACAAGGAAGTCTGATGTCACCCCTTTTGACTTGATTAACTGGCAAATAGTTGGGATCTCAAATGTGACTATCTTAATAGCAGGCATGCAGCCTCATCCAGCTCCAGCTGTGCCAAATAAGGGACCATTGAACTCAGCTGCTTGCAAAATTGCCCAATAAACATTTCCAGGATTGCCTATCCTTTGGATATGACCCCTGAACTGCTTGTGAGAACACTTTATAACTACTTTGGTCAAAAGAAACTGCTAACAAAAATGAATTAATTGAGCTTTTTGTTAGCTAAAGCTTTCTAATTAAGGTTTTGCTTTGACTAAAATGGTAGGCTTTTTGTTCTCCACTGTGATTCGGGTCATCTGTGTGCTACAGAGATTCTCTTGCCTTTACCAGTGAGGATTTCAGGTTTAAGGAACCACTCAGATCCAGAGAGTGTCTGTGTTCATTCTCAACGAAGTGTTCATTGTTTACCTGGGATGTTCTATGGCAGTGTCACCCTTGAATAGACTTCAATGATTTCATTAATCCAGCAGCAGCAAAGCAGGACCAGATGTTAAACAAGCTAAGCAAAATGAAGACTGGCATTGAGGGCCAACTCAGGGCTGGTTTATGGTGAACTGATTTCAGTCAGTGCAGCAGGGATAGTTGGTAACTATGCCAGGGGTTCCACAGGACAGCACATTTTTTTGCACAAAGTAAGACCATTTGGTTCAAAGGATTTGCATTGATTTCCACCTCCAGGAGCGCTGTGGTTTAATCCCAGACAGCAACGAAGGCCCCCACAACCACTCACTCAATCTACCTGTGGGATGGAGGTGTGTAAAAATGAGGAAATTAACAGTTAACAGGTAAAGCAAAAGGTGTGCACACAAGCAAAACAAAGCAAGGAATTAATTCAGCACTTCCCATCATCAGGCAAGTGTTCAGCCAGTTCAGCTCAGTCTGATTTGAATGAGCAAGGATGAGCAGGTAGTCTGCAGAATGTTGTGAGCAATCCACAGGGAAGAAGTGGGACTAAATAGCACATTATAAATGAGGAAACTGTAATTTATAATTTGTTCCCAAAGACTGAGAAACAGCACTAGTCTGTAAAAAATCTCAAACAACAAACTCTACAACTAATAAGCCAATGCCCATCACTAACTTCTCATTATCAAAAAGACAGCATAACAGGACCCAAATATTAGTCCAGCTCTTGTGCCAATCAATGCTGCTAACTGAAATACCCACTTAACAGGTACACCCATAACCAATATGTAGCTGATGGTTTCTCAGAGCTGTTTCATTACTTCTGTAATTAAAATGTGGAATGGCTTCCTCAAATCAATGTATAGGAAGAGGTGTACCCTAGGGCTCCCAAAACCTCAGATATTTTTCTATTTGCAATATAGTTGTGATCTGTGGCAGTTGACTCCTGAGGCTTTCTCTGCCTTGAAAATGCTGCTTTGGAAAGGACAGCTTGCACCCCACTAACATCAGTTTGCACTTTCAGTACAAAGCCCTCTGGACAAGATCTCATTGCAGAGTGTAACTAACAATTAATTAAGTTCTTTGGCAGACTCCTGCACACTGAAAGCTTCTCCTTGGCACACTCCCAGTCCTAGAATTAAATTACACTGCTTGTGGATCAAACACACTGTATAGCTGCATTAAGGCAGTTCAGTCTATATTGCTTTGCTTGTGTATGTTTATGCTTGTGGTGGTTCAAACAGTGCCAAAAACACCCTGAGCACTGCTTTGGGCTAAGCTGTACTTGTCATTGCTCTGCAAAGCACCGGGAGCCTTTCCAGGTTATTGACAGTCACTGGAAGATTCTCCTTCCATGTAACCTCCATGTTTCCCACTGCCAGACAGGGGCAAATTAGATGACATGCCTATGTATAGACTTCTGTTTCCTTCTAACTTTTATTATCAAAATACAGAAAAGCCAAAGACTCCAATGTATCCAAATGCTCCTGGTTTAAATATCATTAAAGCCATATGGACAGAGAGTTGCCTAGAAATCACTCTTATCTGAAACCAGGTTAAAATAGAAACAAACAGAAGTATTTATAACTGCATCCAAACCAGATTTGTAATCACACGGGTTCTTAAAACTGTAGACAAAATGAATGAAAGAAATTTAAAATACACTTCTGTTAGCATCCAAAGTCTTTTGCTTTCCTCTTTCTATCCAGTTAACCAATTAGACACTTACTTAGCCTAATCCATATCTGCCAGAAACCTCATAATGTGTTCACAGAGACTTTAAGTTTTGTTTTTCTTTTTGTACCTATTAACCCTTGGAGATGCACCAAAATGGGCAGAGAACAAACACAGATGAAGCAGAAGAAAAGGAACAAATAAGTGTCAACAGGCAACACAGGAAGTCATGTTTCTCAGCCTGAGGTTGTCACTTGCTCAGGCAGTAACTCTGTATTGTTAGGAAAGGCATATTTTTGGGATGAAGTGAAAGGGGATCACTGTAATGAGGAGGACATCTGAGCCCTTTTCTCCTTTCCCTGAGAACATTTTGGCCAGTTGTTCCCCACCTACCTATTTTGGGTTTGTATAGGGGGTTTAGAGGACCAAGAACAATTATTCTCTTACATATTTCATCCACTAGTTTTGAATCACATATATTCAGTCTTGTAGTGCAATGCTGTCCCGAGGGAGACACAGTGATCACCACGGAGTCGAGGTGGGAAAAGAGAAAGTTTAATTTTTTCTACAGCTTATATAGATTTCTAAAAAGGAGACCAGATTGGAAGACTGAAGTTCAACCTCTTCAACTCCACTGGTCTTAGAAAGCGTCCATCAATTGTCCTTTCACAGAAAGGAATCTAAAAACATGATAAAAGTTCTATAAACATTACTTTGTTTACATGAAATTTCTGACTCCAAGGCTGAAGGCTGGGAAACAAGGCGACACAGTCTCAACTGGTTTGGAAAGTTTTAAAAAGTTTCTGGTTTTTAGACAGGATAGCAGCATGGTCTTAGCCTACAGCACTACATAGTTTTTGTGAGAGCTCATTCAACTGCAGGGATTTTACTTTTCACTTTTCCTAGTAATATATATAGTCACATGCAATGAGAGTGTTTACTTTTCTAAAGTTAATATATTGCTGATAAAGATTTGTTAGTCCTCTCCTATGGTGATTACAACAAATTCCTGTCTTGGTCTTGTGCTGTTTGCTTACTATGTCATTAATACTAATAAAATCACTTCTATGGCTGATAAAGTAAAAGCAGAAAACACGTGATTCTTGGGATTTTTTTTTTTTTTTGGCCAAGTCATATTTGATCTATATTCTGTAAAAATTTTTAAATTAATGTTGTAATACACATTGGGGGCTAGGAGAAAGAGTCTGTCTGCATTCTCCAAACACATCCTCTTCATAAGGTAAATTAAATTCTTAGGAATAATCTAGTTGATCTGATTTAAATCTGCCCTGAACCTACAGATGCTTTGTATGAATATATAGCATGACTCTAAAATGTTGTCAAGACTGAGTATCAGGTCCTGGGTGCTCTCAAATTCTGTCTCATAAATTTAGTAACAAGAGAAGTCCTTCAAGAAAAAAAGCTCACTAAGATGAAATTTGAAAGAGTCTTTCCTCTTGAACTCAGTGAGAACTGAAAGGGGCTTAGGACTATTTGCAGACGAAAACTTTAGTCAGATTTTATTATAAATTATTTTCTTTAGATATGACAAATAGAATTTTGAAGAAATTGTCACTGAATGGACAAGAGCAAATGAGTGAACAGTTTTCAGTGATGATATTGGTTGGTGTGAATTGATTTTACTCACAGATGAAAAATAACATAAATTTTTTTTTTGCCAATTTTTTTTGACATTCCTGTCATAGCAATTCTGTTGGTTTCACAGCACATGAGGCAGGAATGAGTAGCTGGAAGCAAGAGCTGCCTACCTCAATTTACAAAGCCCTGCTTGTAAATGTTGAACCAGGTCCTAAATAATAGTAAAAAGGAGTTTATCCTTAAAAGAAAAAGTCTCCCTTATCTTGGGCAAACAGAATAAGAGGGAGTCGTTGGAAAATTGGAAAGGGTAAGGTTCAATTTACTGCTGTGTGTTTAAGCTGCACTAAACTGGCAGACAATGCCTCAGGAAATGCTGCAGCCAGGCACAGCCAGTAGCAGTAGGACTAATCACAGGCAGTGCAAAAGGGGAGAAACTTTTAAGTGTATTATTTATTAAGGACATTTGTTAATTATATTTGCTGAGAAATGTTTGTCTATTTGTACAAACCAACATACATTTGCCACCATGGATGGACAGGAATGAGGGAAATGAGAAAAAAAAATGAAGAGGCGTATATTTACTACACAGAAATATCACCTTCTAATTATGCAGTGTTGCGTCCTACACATATCCTGAGCTATTTTCCAGACAGCACTGAGAGCTTGTGTTGCTGAATTATTCTATAAAGTTTTTCATGTTATGCTCATCAGTGAAGTGTCCCAATCCAACACTGCTCTAAATGGAGCTATTAGATGATGGCTGTGGCTGAAGAGTGTGGAACACTTCTCATTTTTCAGTTCCAAGGGCATAACTTATTTTATCCTGACTCAGTCTTAAGAACCAATCATACATCCTGCCTCCACTTCTCTGTGCAATTGTTTCCATAGATGGAACATCAAGGAAGAACTGAAAGAGACCTGTCCCCAGTCTAAACAGGGGTGTCTCAAGGAAAGTACCTATCATGCAATCAACCTATAACCAGTGCAACTGATATTTGGCGTGCTCTAACACAGGAAAAGAAGCATATACTACAGACAAGGGCTTTTGTTCCCGTTTTATATTCAAACACAAATTTGCTCAGCCCCTGCTAGAGAAAGAACATGGAGCACTAGGTGGCAAGGTGTATGAGCTGTTGGAACTTCTGGGGCAAAGACTGTAATCAAGGGACTCCTGCAGGATGGATTTGTTTCTGACCAGGGATAATTTTCAAGTAGTTATACTACCATGATCTTTACTGTGAGCATTTTCTGTGGCCTTTACCAGCATGGAGTCTGGGGAAACCCAGATTAATTTGCATATCAAGAACTTGAATTTGAATCAATTTCCAAAGTAGTAAGTACAGGCTGTGGAACCTTATCTGTTGTGCCTACAAGTCTGTAAGCATCCCTGAGCATCAATGCCCAGTTACTTGACATGCTGTGGTCCAGCCATGAGCTTGCAGTAAATGGGAAAATTAGGCTTGCCAGTATGGGCTCATATCCCAATTTAGGTAATAGAAAATTTGTGCTGTCAAATGAGTGAGAGGAATCCAAACATTGCTCTAATATATGTGTTGAATAGTTTATAGGGATGTGGAATCTTCAGAGACAGAAGAGTGAATATAGGGCTGTGAAGCCTTCAAAAGGCTTTTATCTGCCTCCTGGCTTCACTTCTGCCTTGCTTATAATCTCTGTACTGAACCACTGCTAATCCTCAAGCACAGGTTTTCCAAGCACCAGGCCTTACTATTGGCAGTGGCAGGATCTTCCCTTCAGGAAGCAATTGTGCATCATGCCCATGTAGTGTGACTGTGCAGTCCAACCAGTTCTGACAGGGGCTGCGTGCACACTTGTAACAAGATGAGAGACTGAAATGCTCCTTATGAAACACTGAAATTCAGCCTATCAAGTATCACATCTCCCAGGTGCTAACAAGCTTGCCAGCTTGCTCATAGGCTCTGTTTCATTAAATCTGAAAAAAATGAACACAAAACAAGCCAAAAAGCAACGTTGTGGCTGTCTGAAATTCTTTAGAGTCAAATTGTGTTGATTAAAGCTTAAATTTGACTTATTAATTCTGAGTGCTGGACAATGCCCTATGTAGACAGAAAATCCATTTGCAGTCTGTCCTTTTAAAATAATACACATCATCTCTCAGAAAATTATTTACCCATTGTGGGGACATTTGTATATTAAAGTATACAGAGATAGCATTTTGAAATGAACACTTTATTATACACTTCATTGTGAACACTTTATTATGGACTGGTTTCCACGTTATCTTGATTACTTTAAACTAGATTAAATGCTAATTGAAATAGTACAGGTACAGATTACTATAGCAATGTCAAGTATTTTGCAATACTGTTTAGAAAACAAAACCAAAAGCTCTTTTCTCTTTTCTGACGTGCCCCTATGGAAAATGGCAGGCACTGTCGTAAATACCCGAGCAGCTGAACACATTTCTTTGTTAAATAAAGTGCAACTCAAAAATACAGCTCATGTGCAAGAAAGCAAAGACTGCATTAAAACCATCTTTCTGCCACCTAAACCACTGGGCTGACAGGAGCCAATTGCACCACAGCATTCCTGCAGCCAGGTGTGTGCTGCTTTGCCTTGCAGAGGTGTTCCATGGCTGCCAGAGAGTGCTGCTCAGGATCAGGAGAGTTAAGAGCACTATCATGGGGCTGTCAGGCAGTTAAAGCTTCTGGTTTCACCTTCTGGATTTGGGACGGTAGCTGAATGTCACAATGGGCATTTCATCCCTGCCTGAGTTGGCAAGGGTGTCTGCTCTGAGGGTGAAAAATACTGTTCAGGCACTGGCACTCTCCCAGGAAGGCCCAGTCTGGGGGGCCAGAGGGGATGAAGTATCAGCCCTGATCTCTCATCTTCAGGGAGGCAGCTAACTAGAACTGAGCCAAGGGTGCTGGCAAAAGCTGGGCCACTAAGAACATCAGAAAGGGAAAACCAAGAGGTTCACCTACGCTAGTTCTGGGGAATAAAAGAAATAAAATAATGATAAAAGAAAGCAATAGAATGACTTATCACTGAAAAGCAAGTTGCCAAAAACCCCAAGATGGCTAAATGATTGATGTCTACTCAAAGATAAACCAAACCCTCTTGAATTCTGGGATCCAGCTCCAAAACTGAATACTGAGAACAGCCCCAGGAGTAGTAAAATACAGCAGAGAGATAATAAGAAATCAATTAGAAGGGTTGGTAAGGCTGTAAATTGCTCTGTGCATTTCCTGTATCACTAGAGAGTAAAGGGATAATCAAAGAGGATTTAGGCAGTCCCAGGAAGGGAAATATTTCCTTCTCTACATCAGTTGTAAACTGGAGGACATGATGGGAAGACAGCTGCTCTTGCTCTGATCTTTTCAGTAATGAAAACAAAGCTTTCTCTCAAACTGAAGGGTATTTATAAGATAAATCAGAGGAATCCTATAATTTTAAAAGTGTAAGAGTCATCTTGTCTAGGTGGCATACCCAAGAACTCTGAAAGGACTTACATATGAAGTGGTTAGGTGCTAGAAAAAATATGCAACTTTCGTGTGAGATCTGAAGGGTCAAAACAGTGCAACTTCCTTTTATCTCTCTAGGAAATCAGTTCAGCTACTTGGTGTTCCAGATAGCAAAAAGTGGCATCTTCACAGCTGAGCACCCCTTGTGCTGTGATACTAGTAAGTGTTGTGTAGAAGCCATTTACCTATAGTTTTTGTTCTCCTACTGCCCTTACACAGGAATCCCAATTGCAAATAGAGTCTCTCCAAATTAGGTCATAGAAAGCATCACAGCACCCCTACAGACTGGAATTCATAAGCTCTCATGCAGTAATGTGCTTGGCAGGGCTTCCCAAAAAGTGAATTTGTTATCTCTGGCCTTTCTATTCAGAAGAGAAGCCAGGCTCTTTTCCCAGAAAAGTAATTTGGTTGGATATTACATATTTTTTATTCATCCTTACTTAACTTTAAAGGTATTCCAAACTCAAGAGCTGATTTGCTAAAAAACTCATGATGAAATCACCGAGAGAACCATATTAACTTTAAAATACGTGAGTAGCTACAGAGTAGACTCTGTATTGGATGACACAAATTCAAATTATTTCTCTGAAGTCTGAGCAGACTAAACATGCTTTTGATACTTAGCTGTCGATTTATTCTTTATTTATCGTTATTCTTCTTCTAACTTCTCTAGACAGTTTCTGAAACAATGAATTATTCATCAACTTCCAGTTCACTCATACAGCTAATCCATATCTCTGTAATAAACTACAATTTTCAGCAGTAAATGCTGGATCTACTATACAAATAGGTTAGCAGTCTCAGTATACGATCAAGTTCACAAAACTCATATGGCATTGAAAGCATGAATATAGTATATAAAGCCAAGATTATAAGTGTACAGACACACATATATGTACAAAACGATTCTTTAGCTATGCAGAGATGAACAGATGGATGGACAGATAATCATATTGGTTTCAGATGTAACATTATTGCCTTCAATCACATTTATTTCCAAGACGTTTAAAATCAGTCCCCAACGGACTGTAAAGTCACCAGAGCTAGTCACAAACCCCAGTTCAGTGTGATTCACATACTATCAATGGCTTTTCAGACTGCAAGGAAGACAACATAGTCACAGCATCATTTTACCAGTACCTCAATACCTTTTACACGTTGAGACCACGTACTAAAAATTGACACCACTTCCTGAAGTTTGTAATAATAATCCTCCCCATTTTGGACAAGATCTCCATTTGAATAAACTATTTCATTAACCACTCTTGGTATTACATTCATTTGAGACTGGATCAATGTGGCTGCAGCCTGCAGTTGCTGTCTGTATGAGCACACACAACATCAGTGACACTTGGCACTATCCCTGCACACGAGCTCCCAGGCACAGAGCAGAGCCTGCCATTCACCTGCTGGAGGCTCATTCCCCCCAGCCAGCTGTGGCACCACGGCACAGGATGTGACAACAGCAGTGTCCTTCCAGGAGGTACCTGGAGGCTTGGGTTGAATTATCATGTCCTGTTTGAGCACTGAGTTTTAACATGCCTCAGTTGTCCAGCCAGCATGTCAGTGAGCTAAACCCAGGCACGAGCTCCAAATGCAGTCATAGTAAACTGTTAAAGGCTCAATTTTAATTTCTGAATCAGGTCTCTTCTTAATCATTTGTGCTATAAAACATGTGAGCACTTAGTCTAGGATGACATCATTTTACAAGGGAGAAGTAAGAAAAGGAGAAAGAGGAAGGAGAAGGAAACTGATTTTGGTTTCTTATATAAATCTCGTCTTGGAGGGAGGGAGATTTTAAATGCAGTGATTTCCTTTAAAAACATACAATATCAAGCCATTATATATATATTGCAATATGTCTTACATATATTCTCTGGATAAGTTTATATTTTTCACAGATGGAACAAGCTTGCAATTTTTCTGAAGTTATGAGAGGCTGATTTATTCATTCCATCAGTATTTTTTTCCATTATTTTTCCCAAAACTTTCCTGTTCTATCCCAAGTAAGATAAATTCAAGAAATAGTTAAAATCAAAGCTTACAGCATTTGCAGCTCACTACACATACTAATTTTCACACAGTTGTGTGTTTTCCTGTGTGTTTTTCTTTCCTCCCTCTCCCATAAGCTTACACTTCACTCCTTTCAGCCCAATATAGGAATAAAAGCAGGGCAATGCTTCTATTTCTGTCTTTGCCACTGACTCACTGTATAGTTTCTTAAGCATTTACATCTTCCACTTGGATCCTCTGGTATCCAAGAAGATGAAGGTGTCTGTTGATGTTTTCTTTATGGTAAGAGCACTCACAGTGTCTCTCTCTGTGCGTATTCTATTGTGTTTACTAAGGGTTGAGTCCCTACTACAACCTTCCTATTAGTGAGGATATTAGTAAGGGTTCTGACTTCAACCTAGATGCCTACTTTAATTACAATAATTGGAAATTTATATTTTGAGATTGGTCAGTCAGATTTTACTTTAACCATAGCCACAAAATGTTGAGGTAGGGCATTCACAGGTATGCACACAAAACAGCAGCATCATATACACTCTCCTTTATAATGCATGCTAAAAGGGAGCTAGAGATATTCACAGAGCATAATGTGATCCTGGGAACAGGGGATACACAGAGTTAATTTAATATGGAGAATGCTGGCTACCTTGTGCCACAGAGCCCTGCAGCACTATCTGCTGAATATGCAAAAGCATTGCTCTTTCCTTTTTGGTGCTGTACTGCCTTAGGTCCAGCTACTGTCCCACTTACAGTCCTTCACAAATATATTCTGTCTTTTGGGGTCATATTATTGATTGCTAAATAAAAGTAAATGCATCAAGTCAAATTGGCAAGTGTGTAGATAATTCTTACAAACTAAGATTTAGTCCTTAGTATTGGAATGAACATCAGAGATCCACTGTGGTTTGCAGATGTTGGCAAAATCCACGTATGTGAAATTACAGATGGTTCCAAATAAGATGAAAGTGGAATGGTTCTTATATGCCAGCCTATGTTATTTTTACAGCTCCTACTGCTTTAACAAAGTATATATTTAATTAGAGAAGATTCTCCAGAAGTTGTTTGATTTATGAGTTAGTCTTACAGATAAACACGTTAACAAGAAATGTATTCCAATTTTCACTATCATAGCAAGAATAACACAGTGGGCTGCTTAATGAAGACTGTGATGTCCAAGGCACAAAGAAAATTGGATCTTCAAAACAGGACCAAATGTTAACAATCTGTTATGAAATGGTACAATCCAACTAGTTTAGCTTAAATACTCTGATTTTTATTTTTTTTTTTGCAGGGTAAGCTGCCAGCTATGCTGTTCGAGATTTATTTTAAAATTTTCCACTCTCTCTACTAATTACCAGAAATCATAAGAGTACAATGGAAATCAGATACTGCTGGAAAATTATTTGTATTGGAACTAGTGATTGAAATAGTTTTAATTAAGAAGCAAAGAAATAAAAAAACCCCCCTAATGTAAAAAGAAATGCCTGTTTCCCATGGTAATTAATTACATTAATTGATATTTTCTATTCATGTCCTAATCTCTTTTTTCTCATGACAGGATTACCATACAAATTCTTTGAAAATTAAGGATTATACCCTGTTTGCATTAGGGTACTTTATTGAATGTAGGCTGTAAATATGTGCTGTAATTATATACATTTAAAAGACAATATGCATATTACTGGAATAACGAAGACTGTTGAAATACACCAGAAGGCACCTTTGGCTGAAAAATAAAGAGGCAAGATTTGGGTGCTGTGAACAACTTATTGCCAAAATGCACCAGATCCAAACTAGAGATCTTAGGTTTCTGTGCTTTTGGTTTCATTGCATAAAATTTCAAAACAAAAAATAACCTGCACAACAGTATTTTGGCGAAAATAGGTTTTGGCAGCAACATTTGAGCGCGTTTCCAACGTACGTAAACCGACACGAAGTGACATCCTGCTCGCTACCCAAGGAGCGTCTCCAAAAGGAGACACTTGAAAGCGCCAGGTCCTGCCTCGCCCCTGACACTTGGGCAGGTAGAGGTTGAGGACTGGGAAAGGGCTCTTCCCAGGGCGACGCTGTGGGGAAAGCTCCCCCCGCGCGGCTGGCAGGAGCTCCGGATCCCTCCCGGCCGGCCCCCGCTCGGTCCGGCTGCGCGGGGGCCGCGGGCGGCGGCACCGCCCGGAGCTGCTGCCGCTCCGTCCCGGCGCTGCGGGAGGAACGCGCGGCTGCCCCGGAGCCCCAGCCCGGCCCCGCTCC